>JAGFZM010000014.1:2860575-2877451 GCA_017657215.1 Limnothrissa miodon
CCCCCCCCCCCCCCCCCCCCGCTTTTTTGTTTTTTTGATGGTTATGCTTGAGTCATTCAATGCCAGAAGGAGTAACTTCAAATCAAGCAAACTGACATGAAAGCCCAGGGTCTTGGCTTTCATTTGACACCAATTTTATGTTTCTAGGCAAAGGGGTTTTCAAGTTATAAACTTTTGAATGTCAGTAGGCCCTCTTGTTTACAAAAAGTCTCTATGGGAATTTACATAGGGGTCCCAATCAAAACGTACAAAACATATTTTTCAAAAATGTATATTCAAAAATAATATTTTTGGTCTTTTTACTTCAATTTTTTTGTGTAACAGGTTGAGAGATGGAGTTAGGACTTAGATTTTTTTATTTGGGGGTATCATATGGATGGTACCTTCATATCTTAGTTAGTTCATAGACATTTGAAATGAGCGGAAAAAAAAAAAACTTAGTTCCAACCTCTATAACTCTGTGTCCATATGTCACAGAAACATACATATTCCTCTAGAAAAAACTTGAGGGTGTCACCTTTCCAATGGTATGAGGCACATCCCTGAGTCTAAAACTATGTAGGAACTGTCAAGCTTTCAATTTGGGTATGCCGTTGTTTTGAAAAAAAGGAAAAATAGGGGTGTGCCTTGCACGTATTATTTAGTGTCACTTGTTTTTGCACTCAGTTTAGTCAAACTTTTATCTTGATCTCTTAAAGGTGCTCTATGCAATTTTGCAAGATTTTAGCTCAATTTCATCTTTATCTCAAACCGTTTCTACCACCCCTTGATTGGCTTGCTGTCTGCCTGCTAAATACATTGGGGAAAAACCTGAGGGGTATTCCATCAAAGTCGCTAATGATAGCGGCGCTTAACTGTTTAACCCCTGTTTGAACTAGCCTCAACATTAACATGCGGCTCAACCCATTCCACTAACACATTTCAGCCGCGCTTCATCAGAGTTAACTCCAACCAGGCTTATCTAACCTTGTCTTACGCACGTGCACCTTGTACATAGAAAGCCCAGAACAGGCGAAAGTCGAAAACGTGATCATATCGAAGATGGACAGTAAAGGTAGGGTTTATTTTTTCAACAGCTATGAACAAAACTTCTTTGTGGAGCTATACAAAGACTACACAAGCGCTATTACAAGTAGAGGAAATACTTTAGCGATAGCCAATTCAAAAAATGACGCGTGGCAAACTTGGCATGGCAAATTGACAAGTTTTACATTTGATGTGAGGTAGGGAGTCTAGTCCGTGGGGGAGAGGATAAGTTACAGTTGTCCACTCGAGAGACCCGTGTTCGAGGCTGTGCGTCTGCCCCAGTTGAAAGCAGTGTAATATGAAAGTTTCCCTCTTGTGAAAGTGCATTTTTTAAAATAAAGATGTACTCCAAGTTTATTGATTAATAGTTGTCACATAAGGTCATTTTCTGAGCCAAGTAGCCTAATGTGTGGAAGAGATATAAAAAAGGTGTCAAAACTTGTGCACAATGTTCAGAAGTAGGCCTATGTCAATTGTAGGCGACCTATTTTAGGCTTATCTGACCTGTACCAGTCCATGATGATATGAATCATGAAGGGCTAAATTTCACACATGTAGGGCTAATGCTGCAAATGCAAGCTATAGATTATTTAGTAAAAATTAAAGATAATAGCCGCCGTTTTTCCTCTAGTTACTATTACTTGTTGTGAGAGCATTCACATGCAAAAATAAAAAATAACAGTTATCTCCAAAGCCATCTCATGAAAGCAACATTACAAGACGGTGATAATTATACTGCTTATACTGACTAAGGTACGACGATTACACTGGGGGGAGGGGGGGAGCTTGCTCTGTTTTGTTTTGTATTTATGTGAAACGTTAGCAGAAGTGCCGTCGAAAAGCATTGCACAGAGCACCTTTAATGGACATTAGCCTGTGGTAGAAAGTAGGCAACACCACACAACAATTTCAAGGACCCGTGGGAACCCTGCCAGTGGAAGAATCCATCTGTTTCACCAACGGGACATACAAGTTTGGTATTTGTTTACCAAACTTGTGTGCATTATTTAACTTGTTAATAACAGACAAAGATTATACAGACGCGTAATGAACATGACAATGTAATTTAAAAGAACTCAGACACTTAAACATATCACTTTAGCAATGCAAGTAGGCCTTTCCCTGCACCCTTAAATACTAAGTACTCTGTGGTAAATGGTGGTTAGTGACAATGTAAAAAAGTGTATAATTAACAGTATATGCAGTAGTGGCTAGCGTAAGTGTAGCGTAAGGTAGGATTAAAAAAAATCGTGAGATTTTAAAAAAATCCCGGCAAATGGCGGTCAATGCACTGCGCTACGTGAGTGTCATGGCTCAGCCCATGACACTGGGACAAATTTTTGTCACTACGAAATAATCGATGTTCTTTCACAGCATTGATGCAGAATCATCCACGTCTGCATTGCGATGCATCGATTATATGATTAATTTCAACACCCCTACTATCTACTATCGACCTGGAAAAATTTGATCGATTATAGGTTGTGAAGCAAAGAGACAGCTGATTTTGTTCTTGTTGAATACTGTGACCGTTTCTTGGCATATCATACAAACTGCCCTTGATTGGACTCTACAACACTCAGTACTCACTGTCCACTTTACTTTTCTTTGGACCAGTCATTTTATGGAAGGGTTCAAGAGGAAAAGGCTGAGATCAACAGAATAAATACCCACCTTATGTACCAATGTACATGTCATGGGGAGTGCCATCTACTGGCAAAACACAGACAAGGAAAATGACATAATGGTTTTATCATATTTTTCAAAACAGGGTTTATACAGATATTCTTAAGTTGAAGTTGATTTTACAGTTGACAGTACAGGCCTCTGCTTTTCTAAACCCCAAACAATATTAAATTTAAAAATGCTAAACCTGGAATATTGAATGCATGAATAGCTTAGGTTTTGTGTTTAGTTAACCCACAAGGAGAGTTTATTTATGCTTAACCTATACGCCAGAGTCTGTTTACTCATGACCAAGAGATGGTGCCATAGGGAGGGAAAGAAATCTCATCGCCCCCTGCTGGTTGCATTCCAACCTCTATACCAAAATGAATGGGATTTTCTCTTCAGAAAATTATATTTCGGTTCACACTCAAAAGTTACGATTGTGGCTTTCATATGATATGCATGTTGGGTAGTTCTATCGATTCGGATGGTCAGTCTTTATTTTTTCCACGGATTTGAATTGTTTTTAATGTTTTTAAAAAAGCTGATAAAGGACTACACTGAACGATCGTCACGTGTATGACGTTGCCGTAAAATCTTAGCAACTTACTTTAACCGTGCCCTGCGATACACCAATGAATTCACTGAACAACAGGATAAAATATTACATAGCTGCGGCTACTGGCCTGCCCGCAATAATTAACCTCGGTGGAAGCCAGCAACATTTCGATTGAAAGCGATGTAAGTGCAAACTGCTTTCAAATCTCTTGAACTGTCAACAAAAAAGTTAGGCTATTTTGTTCAGTCAGCAAGGGCATGGACAGTACGGGACACTGGCATGTAAGTTAACAGGTAACATTAGCATTAAAATGTCATATGGTGTACACATGTATCATAAGGGAATATACTTAACCTGCCTCACTAGAATATCTTATAACTTACCAACATTCAAATCGTGTGATAAACCTCTGCTATTTTACTCCATGCAGCTAACCTTAGCCTAACATTAGCTAACGTCAGAAGCTAGCGTTAACATTACTGGCTAGACTGCTCTATTTGGGGAAAGTAAAAAATTTGGCATCCATAGTTTCTGACCAGTGGTTGCAATCAGGCGAAAAACACAGCATGGTGAAGTTGTGGAATTCTGACATAAAGGGAGCGACTCGGAGTTGTAGTCCGTTTCTGACAAGTTAGGCACAATTTCAATTCTTTTAAATAAGCTGAAAAATATGTCTGATGTACAAGTTCGGTGTCATGTCTTCGTGGGATTTTTTTTTTAAAAATCGGTCTATGGGATTTTCAATACTATTGCTCTCGGGTTAGGAATGCTACCGCTAGGATCGCTGTGTTCCACTTTCCCTTCCTATAGCACATGTTTTGCATTAAAAGGCACGCAAGCCTACATAAAGTACATACAGTCAGTGACACATGAAATGGCCCGGCTGCACGCACGAACCTCGCATGTGTCACGTCTGTCACGCACTATTAAATAATTTTTTTATCTGAAGCTGCAGTGTACCCAAACAACCACCACTTGGGAGCGACCGCGAGGTTTCTAACATAGCCTACAGCTGTCAGGAAATAAAGTTGAGCTGAAATAGGCTAGTTATACTGTTATTTTGTTACTGTAAATAGTCTGTTAATTGAGTGTTGTTTTTGTACAGTAGGCTAAATATCGTAATTAATAATTCAATTCAATAATTAATACAGTGAACTATGCTGACGCATAGTCCAGATGCGAAAGATGACTGTGATCAACGCACAACAGAGTGAGCTCATCAAGACTCTGCGAATGAAAGGCTGGACAACTATGGCTGCTTCCCAACATCTCCAGTTACATAGAATAAAGGCATCCTTGAGGACTATTAGGCGTCACTGCTGCCGCGATGTCGCAAAGAAAGAAAGCTGTGCAATTGCTGACGCTATTGCAGCATGGATGAAAATGATAACCACCTGCACCGTGTTCACCGCAACTTTCTCACGGGAGACAGTCAAAGACATTTTTTAAAAGTCTGATACCGCATCTTCCCCAAGACATTCATTCACAGATCCCGCAAAATCTTCCTAAAATTTGTAACAAAAACTACACACTCAATAGGCTATAAGGAGCTTTCCTTTTTGTGCATAATAACCCTGCATAGCATAGCGTAATATTTTTAATTGTGTTAAGAAAACAGGTCGGACTTGATTGGGAGTGTGGTTGCCTGGTTTAGGCTATTTAAAATGTTTAAGTTGTTTGTTTTTCAATATGAATGGGAGGGTATAAAGCTGGCTAAGGACACGCCTCACAATAAATGAACTAGGCTACGCTCGTGTTCACCTGACAAAGAGCGACAGAGTGCAGGCCCCAGTCTAGGTACAGTAGCAGAGAGTTAAGCAGGGCAGTTTTATACCATTACCATACCACAGGGCAGTCGATATACCATTGGAGCAGAAATTGAATGAGTGAAATGAATTTTAAAAAAGTGAGAACGAACGACATTGCAGTATCTGGACAAACAATAGACTTCCATTAACAGACCACCTGGGCCGTTTACGTTTTCAGCCCCATATCATATAATCATTTTAACGTCCATCGTCATTTTCAATGTTAATGTGCCAACCCCATATTCTCAAAAAATGTGCGAACGACACCTGCAACATTGCTTTTGATAAAATGTTTTATTGAAATAATGAACAGGTCATTTAAAACCCTGTAAATGTCTTTGAAGATCTGCGTGTTGTACGAAGGAATTCATTGATTTTATCAATGCAGTCCTTGACGCCACTAGTACCCGAACCTGGAAACTTTTGCTGCAGAGTTGATAACACAATCTTCTTCACATTCACTGGCAGTTCTCGCTTGCCCCTTCATCCATCCCAGTTTGTGGTCTTGCTCCAGGCTTTGTAACGGTCCTCTGACATGACTGTTCTGAAAAGCAGGCATCTATATCTACCAACTTGGCCAAAGCTTTGTTGGTGTATCCTGTCGTGGTCTTCAGGGCTGATCTCACGCAAGGTCACGTCTGCATGCTGACTTGCACTTTGGATGCGGTCATCGAATGTGGCAGAGAAGACCAATGGGGACATCTGCAAAGAGGATGATTCTGAGGGTGTCGGGGCACATCTTCGTGTAGAGGTGCATTGGGGGATTGCTTTCACAGGTGTTGAATGAAGTCTTTGCTCATGTAGAGCTGCCTGAAGTTCTGCAAATCCAGCTTCCATTTCTTGTAGAATATCCATGTGGCCACACTCTCTTGGTTGCAGTCGTTGAAGCTGTAGTTTCAAGTCATTGTTCTCCGCTTGCAACCGAGCATTCTCTGCGTCAGTCTTGGCTCCTCGAGCTTTCTCTGCAGCAAGCTCGGTGGCACACTGGTCTGCTCGAGCTTTCTCTGGCTATGGACTACAGTATGGCACCAGAACAGGGAAGAGCTTGCTTCAAGAGTTGGCTTTTTGTCTTGACGCACTTTATGTCTTTATGCCTTTATTTATGTCTGTAATTAATGTAGGTAGTACTTTTCCTTTTGTCTCAGTAAATTAAAATATCCACGTTTGGGAGAATACAATTGGATGGAAGGGCAAAAAAGCTGGCTTCCTGTCTTATAATAAAAAATAAAAAATGCCACTGGCCCGGTGCAGCATTACTGAACACAATATGAGCAGAGGGCAAACTGCAATCGGCACATTTATATTTGTCGCAGCAGCTGCTGCCTTTACATGTAACTCAGCCGAAGGTGAAATTCTGCTGCATTAAGCCAGAGACGTTTTAATAGGAGAAGGACTTTGATTTCACCTACAGTTAAATCCTCATTAATGGATGTAGTTTTCTGTGGATTTTGAAGAGGGTGAGTTTGTGGGCAAGGAACAGTTGTGTTTTCTGTGTCCCTCTTTGGAAATTATGTCTCGGCGGCAAGGTGAGACAACAGTGCAAACTCTAACTATTAGGCTACAAGTGTATCGTTAAATTTTATCCGTTTTTATTTTATCACCTTTGGTTTGCCTAATGGATTTAAAAAAAATGGATTTAAGAAATTGGTTTAGAATTGCCTATTCAGTTCCTGCAACCTTTTTGACAGTAAGCCCTTTGCTTATTTCACTTCTTGCTAGCCCTGGCTTTAAATATTAGGCCTACTAAGCAATGAATAATTGATCGAAGTTGGCTGGGTCTTGCATTCGTGTTTCGTAGAGGCTGTACGTGACTGCCTGACTGCCTGGTCTTGTGTCGGTGCTGCCTGATGCGTGCCTACTCCACTGATGCGTGCTTATCAGTGATGTCCGGGGGAGTTTTTGAGAAGTGTGGAGATGTTGTCTTATGTTTCCAATCTATTGCAGGCCATTATGTTTTAATAAACTGTTGAGACTGGTAAATAAACTATTTCTGACTCACAGACCTAGACAACTATTGCATTAAATAGCGTTTAGCTTCCCTGGCAGGTAGCCCTATCAACCTATTTATTATAGTCTTACCTGCGTGTGAATGCGTAAACTGCATAGACCACATCCTCACCAACAAACACAACTATTGTAGCTAATAACAATAGTAAGTAGCCTAATACTAATAAAGAAAAACATGTTTGAATGCACTGCGTTACTGCATTTCTAAAAGAGCAGTGCTGCTGGCCCACACCCCACCAATAGATGTACTCTAGCACCGACTCGGTGTCTCTGTGTTTTCTGTTGTAATTCCTAATAAAGCCGGGGATTTGCTACTTGGCGCAGGCTAATTGTTAAGCCGTAGGGTCCAAAATTGTAAAGTAATTCTAGCTAGGGGTGGGCGATATAGTCTAAAATTTATATTGCAATATATTTTGAACCATAGACGGTAGATGATATATATCACGGTATACTTTGGTATGTAACTTACAGCATAACAGTTTCTTGATGGTTACCATAGAATAAAGTCAATATGTACAACAGTTGTTTAGTCATCGTTCGGAGGTGTTTATATTGGACTCTCAAATTCACACAGAAGTAAACTGGTAAGCTGCATTTGTGTCAGGCAGTAGCTATTCAATTTATAGGCTCTTACACAGTTTCGTTGTAAGAATGAAAAGGTGCTATCAATAGGGTGAAGCTACAGGTCAACATTTTTTCACATGGTTGTAGAGACGCAATGAGCCTATCACGGTATGCCGATATGACCCAAAATCTCTATCATTGGCCAAATGCATATTGCATATGGTATATATCGTCTATATTGCCCACCCTTAATTCTAGCATAAAAAATTTACCATATCAGACCAAACTGCATTTGCAAAAATAGAACACGGAAGTAAACTAACGTCTCTCGCTCCACTTGCCTCTCCAAATGTTGTGCAATCATTAGAGAGGTCTTGTGCTGCCTCCTAGCGGCGGCAGCTGCACTGACACATCACGCAATGCCGTGATTGATGTTTTACGTGAGTCACGTGGCCACTCCCAATTGTCACTGACTGTAGGTATTACGTAGGTTTACGTGCCTTGTAATACTGGAAACAAACTTTGTATATTAGGTGCTCCTTTGAAAATGTGCCATTTTTTAAAGAGCCCATAGAACACATTTTCTAACCATCAATAATTGCGTATGCAAATTTGTGCGGCTGATAAAAGACCTAGGAGCATTTTAGGCTGTCTATTCCATGCTCAGAAATGCATGCTCATTAAAAAATTTTGTAAATCTGTAGTACAAATTTATGATATTATATATCATATTGGTTGTATGTGAGTATTGTTATTCGTGGTATTATGACTGATATCTTAAGTAAGGTTCCACATGATCTGTAATGAGATTAAGCCGTCTGAGAAAGGCTAGCCTGAAGTGTTGACGACCACTTAACATTCATGTGACCACTGTTTGAGCACAGGATGTGCGAAGACCATTTGGTCTGAGAGACGAGTTGTTGATTAAAGAGAATACACACCGACAGCAATGATGAAAGGGAAGTTTAGCCTTAAATACGCTTCTGCATCACAGCTGAGGAGGCCAGTTCAGAGGTAACCACTTAGGTGGAACCTTGACGCTGTGTCCTCCGGACTTCTCCCGTAGTCCGTCATTTTTCCATGTAACATGTTGCAACTAACGAAGTAAAATGTTCTCATCAGTTTCATAGCATTCCGACGGTCTTCGTGCGGTTTATGTTTTCGGATCACAGCAACGGTTCAAATTTATTACTACATTATGGCGCTGCGAGCAGGGTCCACAACTTCTGACTATGGACGTCTATCCAGATCAGATAGCTGGAAAACGAACCAAGGAGCGGGCAGAAGGTCGTCTGGAAGTGCTACACTGGTGAGAACAAGATCTGAATTGCACGTTTAATGTCGGTGGATAATTCAGAAAGTATAGGCCTTGAAACTGCTCTTAGATGAGTAGGCTTAAATGCATTTAAGTAGTGTAACGTTTAATCATTTTTTGGTGTAACATTTAAGCGGGTGAACTGGACTTTTTCCAGAGGATTTTCTGTGTAGGCCTACTGCTCACCGAGGTGAGCGTGTGTTAATATTCCAAGAGAGAATAGATGAGTTGTGTAAGCTAGCGTAAGTGGGCCAACAGGCGAGTCTTCGCCCTCATTTGTATTAATTAATAAGAGGTGTCGAACAGCGCATTTAGAAGCACGCGTTTTATTTTACTGCGAAACTCTGCTCCTATCATAAAGGAAGTCGGAGCGCGTTTAGAAGCGTGATTTAAAGGGCTATAGACTCCATGCGTGGATGTCATGCTGCAAACAGCAGTGAGGGAGACTCCGCTCTCGCGATGCGTATGCATTTATAAGGGGGTAGGATAGCCAACCTATTGTGCACGTTATTATACATATTAAAGGCCTTAGTCCTATTCCTAGATGAGTAGGTTTTAGATAAATATTTTTCATGTTGATAATGCCACAAAGGATACCAGCATTATTGGTTCCAATTGTATGTGTGGCTATGAACAAGAGACTGCAAGTGCTGACGAGCACTGGATGAATGTGCGTGTGTGTGTGCAGCCTGCTGTATGATGCTTTAACGTGAGAAATTAAGAATAGACGAATGGGGTGTTTGACATTTAACTGAACTATTGGGCGGAATGAAGCATCAATCTTGTGTGTGTATATGTATGTGTGTTTGTTCACAGTCTGTCTTGTTTTATGACGTCAAGGATTTTCTGTCAAGTTTGCCGTTAAAATCGCTTATAAAGGCTACTTTTGATGCATTTTTGAGTAAGAAACCAAGAAGAGAAAAGGAGATATGGGCACGGCGATTTTATGGCAAACTTGACATGAAACTCCGCCTCCGGAGTATTTAGAAAAGTGGTACCACGTAGGAGAAGAAGTCGACTCACTAATCATTGTTACTGACTAAGCCTTACTCTGCTGGAGTAGCTAATGGGTTTGCCATCAGTACTGATAAGATTGTTTAACAGTGCTTACTCTCATCCACGTGTGGTTTTAGCTAAGATAAAGGTTGAATGGAATGATTTGGGCCTTGGATGAATGAACGTGTGAATGAGAAAGATTAGGCAGACCCCGCACTTATTTCCCCTCAGCAACACAAAACACATACATTTTTCCTTACAGTAACTCTGTCAAATCCAAACTTCCCACGCACAGGAAGACTGAACGGGACGATATGGAATATTGAACGCATGAGAGGTTGTTTGTGTATGTGCACACGTAGGAGATATGTGTGTGAGAGCGTGACGCAACCCCCACTAACCATCACAATTTCACTAACCTACAGGAATACAACCCCTCCTGTATGACACAGCATGCTCAACAACTATTCATTTTGTATTTTCCTTTGTTTTGAGTTTTTGAAAGAACGGTGAACTGGTTTAATCTGAGAATTTACATGATTGCATGAATGAGCGGATGCTTGAAGCTGGCCAGCAATGTGCGAGTGCGTTTTGAATGAGATTTGACTGAACTATAGGTAATGAATGTAACTTATCTGAGTGGTTTTAAAAATGTATACATTTTTCTTCCTGTTTAGAACGGAATGTGCTGTGAATTGTTTTTATTTTTTGGCAAATTTTCTTTTCTTTTATTTGTGACCTTTGTGCAAGAACCGGATGGACAATTTTGGACTTTGAGCAATGTGTGTGAATGGTGTGATTTGACCCCAGCCAGGGAAAATGTGTTTATTGCTGATATTTCTTTTTCTTTTCTTTCTCTTCTTCCCCTCTTCACAACCATGGTTTTTCTTTTCATTTAAGACTAGTCTATTTTATTTCATTTTTGGCCCTTTGTAAAACAACTTTTGGATGAGCAGCTTTAGACTTTAAACTATGTGTGAACGTAGTTCACAATGAATGATGAATGAGTTTTTTTTTTATTATTACTATTATTATTTTGTTTTCTTGAGATGGGATTATCTGTGTTTTTGGTTTACTTTCAAACTGTGTCATTCTATTTAGCCCATTTTCAGTTTACCTTTTGCTGGTAACACCTCTTGAGTTGGGCCATTTGCATTACGGTGAACCATTGTAAAGGCATCATGCCTAACTGCTGTGAGATTTGCCACTGGATGTTCTTTTTAGGCTATAAGCAACTTTGATGAATTTGTTGAGAATTTAGCAGTCAATCTCACATTTTTTTTCTTTTTTCTTTTCCTCTGGGGTTTATTTTCTATTTTATTTTGGGGTTTTATTTTATTTCACTTTATTTTCTTCAGTCTGAGCTCATACGATTTTATGATAGTTTTCGCTATCAAAGGGGGGAATGATATATGGTTTTAAACACATTGCCATTTGACTGACTGGACTTGACTTGACTGGACTTTTTATGCAATGTTTTGGATATTTGCTGAAATTGCCATAGGTTTATTTTGATATCTGTGAAAGAATGTTGACTGAATGATCAGGTCAGATGCTAAATTGATCATTTTATTGTTTCCTTACATTGTTGATTGAATTAAGACCTTAAGATTCAATCTCAGGGAAGAACCACATGTTTGTTTGAAAGGCAAGGAATGCCTGCTGGTTGACTGTTTTGCCAAGACTGCTCTCTCCAAGTAAAACATTTTACAGGATCATTGGTGATGGAGCGCCGAGCTGACACAGAGAGGGCAGAATGGAGCCATGGCAGCAGGAGCAGTGTACATACAGCCGCAGCCCAGGCAGGAGAACCCAACAAGAGATGGATGCCACAAACGGCACCATTCTGACCGATGGGTGATGCCGGACGGCTGTGCAGTGACTTGCATTATGCTGGTCTATTCAACCCATCTCAGAAGGATGGACCACCAAACATCTCCATAAAGCGATGTGCTGTTTTCAGTTCAGCACGTCTCCACAATGTTGCCTGTTCCAGAACACTGAAACTCAGGTGTTTTGACACCGGAAGGATTTCTTGATGGACTGTTCCAATGGACTACTTGGAAAGAATCACTCACATCTCTCTCACGAGACTATGGATGCATACCTGGTTGTTTTGGACACCTAAAGGACTGTTTTTATGGACTATTTCTTAGTCATTGAGAGAGAACCACACGCTTCCCTTACATGGGTACACGGCCAAACGACACTTATCCTGAGGGATCATTTTCAACATGCACCAGAGACTCAAAACAGACATGGAAATGCCTGTTTCTTTGCATGCTGAATCGGACATACAAGAACCCATTTTTGAACATTCCTGATGCGAAAGATGTATACCTTAGATAAGCATAAAAATGTGAAACTTAATAGTTTCAAAGGGGGGAGATGTAGTACAAATTTATGATATTACATATTGGTTGTATGTGAGTATTGTTATTCGTGGTATTATGACTGATATCTTTAGTAAGGTTCCGCATGATCTGTAATGAGATTAAGCCGTCTGAGAAAGGCTAGCCTGAAGTGTTGACGACCACTTAACATTCATGTGACCACTGTTTGAGCACAGGATGTGCGAAGACCATTTGGTCTGAGAGACGAGTTGTTGATTAAAGAGAATACACACCGACAGCAATGATGAAAGGGAAGTTTAGCCTTAAATACGCTTCTGCATCACAGCTGAGGAGGCCAGTTCAGAGGTAACCACTTAGGTGGAACCTTGACGCTGTGTCCTCCGGACTTCTCCCGTAGTCCGTCATTTTTCCATGTAACATGTTGCAACTAACGAAGTAAAATGTTCTCATCAGTTTCATAGCATTCCGACGGTCTTCGTGCGGTTTATGTTTTCGGATCACAGCAACGGTTCAAATTTATTACTACAAATCCTACCCTTTGGCCAGTTTCCTGCCCCCTGGTGCTGATTGGCTAATTCACTGTGAGGCCTATTGGCTGGTTTTTCGCTGAAGCAGATTGGCTCCCTAGTTTCACTGCTACTCTCTCAGCGGTAAATCGGTGAACTATCTGAGTAAACAGTAAATCCGTTAACTATCTGAGCTAAATAAACACGCAATGGACTTGTCAGGAATTCAACCATACAACAGCCAGATCCACAGCGTTTGGAAATGAATGTGTCAGACTGGTGTAAGTTTTATTAGAATTCCCGGTAACTAACATTACGTACTATGTAACTAAAACTAGGGTTGCTAAAACTAGGGTTGCTTCACACATTCAGACACGGCATTGGGAAGTTAAACAGAGTTGGCATTTTACATGAAGGACATGAAGGAGTGCAATAACTAAATGTGTTAAATATTAATTTTGCCCATTTAAAATACCCGATATCCGACATCATAGTACTATTTATTGCGCATTTACACTACGGGGTAAAACCCCGGTGTTTGGGGTAAAGCCTTGGGCTTTACGCCTTTCCATTATTGGGGCTGGCCCAAGGCCAGGGCTTTTCCAGGAAGCCTATTTGTTGCGACCCGCATCCTCATCTTTTGCCTGCGAGAGGCCAACATTATTTGGTACCACTTGGCACGTTTTGTCTGTCTCTCTTCATTTTCTCTGAGAAAACAAATAAAGTTGTGTATAAACACGAAAAAGATTTTCCACGTCCAGCTTTCAGTAGCCTAGGCTAACATATTTCTACATTATGATATTATAGGATTGTCAGCCTATATCACAACGTTATAGGGATGGGACGAAATGTTGTTTAACGAAATATCGCGATACAAAACGTGACGAAATGCATCGAGGTTGAAAAAAAATGGATCGCAAAATAAAGATAGATGGCACTGCTGCATGACTTGTGTAGTATATAAATAATTTAGTGTATTATCAATCTGGGCTTAAGCTTAAAAAAAGCTTGTCAGTACGGTGAATTTTAGTCTATGGGGACAGTAATGTTTGGTCTATACACAGACCCTAAAAATTTTGTCCAGATTGGGTGACCACAGTGTGTTGGGCTGGGCAGGGCGGTAGAGTAAACAGAGTGGCGACACTTCAATAGACTCTCGTTGTAAAAAATGGCGGACAAAAATTTCAGGGTTCCCACACCTTGGTTAACATCAAATTCAAGGACTTTTCAAGGACTTTCCATGACCAATTTTCTCAAATTCAAGGACCTTACAGGGCGGTATTACCTGCTGCTATCGCTGAATTAGCCTGGCGCAGTCTGGCCAAGCTACCGTACTACCCGCCTTCTGATAGGCGGGCTTAACCTGCATCTATCAGATGCCTCATTGCCGCTGGGGGGAAAGCTTGTTCCTCATTGGTTCCTACTTTTTTGGCAACAGAAATGCTCTATAACGGCAGCTTGGCCAGACTGACTGCTTGTGAAATTGAATGTAGCATCACAGGAAGTATGGGCAGGCCCAGGCTACTGCTGAATATGTTATCAATTAACAATTATAATAATATTTATAGCTTACATTCATAACCACAATACATGCTTTGTCATGCATTTAGTTCTTTATCATTTCACAAAAATATTTGCATGGAGGAGTCTGTGATCTGCCCCCCCCCCCCCAGAAAATTTTGAGGAAAGTAGATGTGCTTTCCTGCATTCAAGTGCATTTAAAAAGGTTGCAGCTTACTTAAAAGAGGTAGGCTAAACTAGCGAGGTGGCTTCAGAGCACCCAGTCTAACAATGATGTTTTCATATACAATATATATAAGCTTGTGTAGAAGGTAGTACAGAAATTAGTCCATCCATGCATTAACATACCCAACGCCACACCCACAATATCTGTTTATCTTAGCCAAGTATCATACACATTGGTGTGAGCCCAACAAACTTCACATATTGCTCAGCTCAGGTTACTGAACACAAGCTATATTATTTTGTTCTTTTAAGTTGTGCTATATATATGAAACCGGGGTACCCCAATTTTTTTTTTTTAAATTAGATGGTTCCTGCATTCAATAATAATATAGATAGTTCGCTTTTATTCTGAAGAAGACTAAAGTTCTTCAATATTGAGCACGCATTATTTAGTCACACTTGTTTTTGCACTCACTTTAGTCAAACTTATCTTAATCTCTTAATGGACATTAGGCTGTGGTTGAAAGTAGGCTACACCACACTGGTGGTGGCAAGATAATGACACATGTAAAATGCATGCAAAACCACCAAAAATATTCAAGGACTTTCAAGGACAGTGTCTTTTAATGCCTGTTTTCAAAAACTTTCCAGGGCCTTGAACTTATTTTTTCAAAATCACAAACTTTCAAGGATTTCAAGGACCCGTGGGAACCCTGAAATATGGTCCAATTTCCGGGTTATGGAGACGCCAATAGTACGGAGCACCATTGATCTCTATGGCTCGGAAGGAACAGTCACAAATAAGTTGCTAAAATAACAGAATTTCAACCGTTTTTACACTTTTCGTCATCAGCTATCATAAGTCTAGTCTTCAATCTTGGCAGGTTTGCATTCGGTTTTTGTGAAATGCCAATGTTGATGTTAAAAAAGGTAATAGGTTTAGGGACAGAACTGAAAGCTTGGTAATGCTATAGACTTAATCACATTATTAACGTAACCCTTTCACTAAAGTTAAGTAACTTATGTTATGAAATAAAGTCATATTTCAAGTAAATTAAGTGTATTACCTAAATTTAGACAATACTGTTGCATGTTTCAGCGTCAACATAAATATAGATCTTCATACGTGTTTCAGCATCAATACAAATTTATTGCTAATGTTTTTTTAATGTATGTTTCAGATTTAGAGCTTTAAATGGTTATTACCATAGGTTATTACGTACAATTTCCAGCTAGCTAGCTAGCTTGACCTAGCCAGTTAAGTTAACAATAGTCATGTAAACTTTCCAAATTAAATCACTGCAGTACTTTTCAGTAATCTCAAAAGCATAACTGACAGTACCATGCATACAATTGTGTAAAATCGGTGAAAATGTGTGGGTGTGTGGTTCACTTTGACGTTTCCCATGGATTAGCACACTTGCTCCTTTAGAAATAAATGACAGTTCGTGGCTTGTTTGGAACTATTGAGGATTACATGAACGTGACCACTGTTGCGGAGACATCAAAACGCGACGTAACTCTCTTTCTCTATGGCTCTGGGGCTGGGCAGAAAATGAGTGACATGAGTGACTTTTTATTTCATTTCTAGTAGAAAATCTATACTCAGGTAGCTACTACCACAACGGACATTAAGAAATTAAGTTGTCAACTGTGACAACGAGTTTTAGCCGCTCAGCTCAACTTAGCAAAACTAGCGGAATTTCAACAGATTGCAGGAAAAGTCCGGTACAATGGAGTTAATAGAGAGTGGACCGGCTCTCCGTAAACGGGCTCTGGGCTGGGCCACTGAGCTAGAAACACTGGAGGCTAGTACAATTACCACACATCTTTTATGTCTACATACCATGTGGATTTAATTCCAGAACTCGGCCAATTTGTTTTAGGACTTTTCTTTTAAACGTTTCAATATTCTCAAATTGTGATTGGCCCAGTAGGTCATGGCCTGTTTTATACGGCCACTATCAATTTGTTTCAAGGAAAAGTTATAGTTACAAGTCAGTTGTTCGGTCAACACAGCAACAGAACAGATAGAAATGTATCGGACAAATTGTCTTCATTAGCGGTCAGTAAAGTAGATACCTGAAAGGAATTATTTTATATATAATATCTGTATTTCCTTCAGACAAAGTGTCTCCAACTTTTGAGGTGTGAACCATCTGCCTATTATTTGTGAGCTCAGGCCAGGCCGACTTCCTGGCCAGGGGAGACCTGCATTTACATTTAGAGTAGTCTCCATGCATACAGACAGAGAAATCCACGCCCACCTCTGTTTGACTGCTGTCCTTTGTTTTTAAACTGCTTTGAAGTTTTTGTATTTAACCTAGGACCAACTAAATGTCTGGTCAGATTTCAGGATATAGTCACTGCGTGTGCTTATAGACTGT
>JAGFZM010000014.1:2882451-2960390 GCA_017657215.1 Limnothrissa miodon
AACCTGGCTGCGTTGATCTAAAAATCTATAGCATAATTTTGCTATCATACCTTTGTTGTTCGTAAAATCTGTAAGTATGTTAATGGTGTTGACTCGGCTAAACACTGTTAGCGATGGGCTAATGTTACGTTACAGACTTCGCGCCACTCATAAAAAGAATTCTGATTGGATCACAATCGACTGACAGTTCAAATCTCCAATCAGAATCAGAGAAAGGGTGATTTTAAAACAGTTTTTTGCCATTTTTCACCAACACAGCTAACCATACACCACATATGATTGTGCTACATAAAATACAAAACTCTGATTTTCCCCATTGACTTCAATGGGAAAAACACTTCCTTGACCCCGCTCTTGTCCCATCCCCTAGGACAACTTGCTGGTTTTGAAACCGAAATTTAGTGAATGGGCAGCTTGATCGTTCTGCGCCTACAGTGTTTATTGCTGGAGTTGTGGCGCAACTGGCTGGGGCACCTGCACCGTACGCCGGCGACCCGGGTTCAGTTGCCGCCCCGTGGTCCTTTCCAGATCCAATCCCTGGTCTCTCGCCCATTTACTTCCTGTCTCTCTCCACTGTCCAATCAATAAAGGCAAAAAAGCTCAGAAAATATACTTTAAAAAAAAAAAAAAAAAAAAAAAAGATCTGTGGACACTGTCTGTATGTGTGTCTACCTCAACAAGAACAAAGTTAAAGTTGCCGAAAATGGGAGGTAAAGTAACGTAATACGTTGCTTCAAAAGGGGTTATCTGGTCTGTTTTAATAAGATAAATGTTCAGTGCTAAATGATTAGATTCAGCCTCCGCGTCACCCAAGAAATATCACCTTAAACTCTGCTACCCCCATCGCAAGTGCGACGTATTGCATTTGAGCGCAGCAAGCAAGTTGCAGCGAAAACACGTGCGTACCTTGCGTCTCCACTGTGCAACAATCATCAGAAACGCTTCTAGGCATACCTTAATGTCTATATGGACATCGTGCTTTTTTTTCACTGACTGCACAACTAAAAAAAATCGACTCCAGGACTCTAGGATAGCATGGCGCCAGTCCTACACGAAGGCCAATCTCTCATCAGCGCTACCAAAAGGCATTTCGCCTTGTGTTGTGACTATATTTAGATTAGACTTCTTGAGATCTACGTCTCACTGGTTAATTTATTATGAGATTGCGACTGATGTTAGGCTATTTGCCACCATTGTTAATGCTAGCTGAGTCCGATAACCCACCTACAACACTTGCCTCGCAATGATCTGACAACATTGTTAAGTTCTAATGTTACAGCAGGAACAGTGTTACACATTAGGTCGTTGTCACTTACCCAGACCAAACTTCAGGCACAAAATGGGTAAATAAATGAACAGCATAGTGGCATGGTCTTACCGTTATCGTGGTACATCATTCCAATAGTCCCCCCGGTGTTAATAGCAAGGACCCTTGCTTCAGCACTTGGGCTCATTTCCGAGGTGTCAACACTGGCGCTTGACAGCTTTCTTCTTCGGACTTGGCCTATTCCACTCCGACACAAAGACGTCTGAGAACTAAAAACATCAGATTGATCGAAAGAACATAATCGAGTCTGAGACAAAGCTCTACCTAGGGACGTCATTTCGGCGGGAGAAGAAACTCCACCAGAGACTGAACGCTTGCACCCTACTGCTTCCATGGTGGACACAATAACACAATCTGTTTATATGTCCGTTACAGTTTGCGTCGTCAAAACAAAAGTCCCATGTTCACTTAAAGTCGTGTGGAGGAAATTATGCCTCTGAAAACAGCAGGCTGTAGCCACCAATATTTCGTGGGTGATTCTTTTTTTGCAGACTTGGCTTGAAGTTGGCCTTGAAATTTGACTTGAAACTTTGTACAAAAGAAATAAACTACCGCTTTAATTAAGAGAGCACGTGTGCAAATATGGTCCAGAAGATAGAAATGAAGATTGAAAATGCATTTGATTATCGTTCAATTATATTATATTAAGTGGGTGTACGCGGGTTGTGACGTCACACTACCCCGCCCACATACCCAAAGCAGAGACGGTTGATGAAGAGAAAAGATCTTTGCCCAAAGGTAGACCCCATCCACCTCCACCCCACAATGTAAAATACGACAACTTAAAAATTCAAGGCAACTTGATGCACAGAATTTTTGAGGTTGCACAACACAAAAACTAGGCTAACATTTATAGGTTTTAAAAAGACTTTTGGGGTTATGGAAACTTAAAAATTCAGTGCATCAAGTTGCCTTGAATTATTAGGTTGTCATAGCTTTTCATTTTTTACAGTGCAAAAAACCGTGCTTGACATACACAGATGTCACATAGATTATTGTTTGTTTAAAAAAAAAAAAAACTAAAGGCATAAAGGCGCCAAACCAGTAAAATCAGTAACATTTGATGTATAGGCTATTTTTAGGAATCATGTTATTAAGACAATGTCGTTCATATTCACATAGCCTACAGAACGCCTAAAATGCGAGCCTACAACACATAGCCTATGAACAGATCACCAGTTTAACTAACATTATTACTTATTTACCATTTTAGCACTCCAAGGTTATGGGGCATCATGTTTTGCTTACAGGCTATTCAAAAATATACCGTAGGCCTACTGCAATTTACGTTTAAACGTCAATGACCATGAAACCCTTCAATAACCCGCAGATAGCGCCATGTCTTCAGACGAGCAATGACATTTTGGGGAGCAAGTGCTCCAGGGGGGAAAAGCGCACTTTTGCGCATGTGGAATTATAAAAGTCTGAGATTTAAAAAAAAAAAAAAAAACGCAAAGGTTTGCAATTTGACATTTATTTGAATCATCCTCTAGGCTAAAAATCAAAAGTCACGCCCAAAAGTTGATAAAAAATTCTGTCCCCTACTCTAAACTAAACACAGTCATTCTCAAGTCAATCTTACCAGAAGTGGGACAGCAGTTGACGATATAATTCGAGACAATCCACAAAAAACGAAGAAACATTCAGAAGCATATCCTAAGTCTACTCATAATCATGTCAAGGTTCTGGGGATTTCTTCAGTTCCATCTTTAAAACGTCTGATACTGCCTCTTTAGAAAATTACTTACTTATGACGTGCTATTTTTAATCGTGTTATAAAAACAGGTCGGAATTAATGGAGAGTGGTGTTGCCTAAATGGATGCTGTTGCAAAGCGCATCACAAGCGTCTCATGTGTTGACGTGACAGAGGAAGAGAGACAGAGGTCGGGTTTGCAGAGGGGACATATTGGGCCATTATTTTCACATTCTTTTAATCGCGCAGCTTTTCTGAAATATCATGTCATTGGCCTAAACAGTTAAACTAAAAAAGAAAAATAAAAAAAAAAACTTTCAAAAGGGCACTTTTCTGGATAGAAGGCAGAGGGGAAGTGCTTTGCCAATTGCGCACGCAGCTTGTGAAATATCACATAAGCGTATGCAGTTTGTTCTCACCATTGCCAGTAGCTCCAGTTTGATAATTTAGCTTCAGGATTTGCTATTTATTTTAATAGCCTATGTTATGTCGGGAGAAGTGGGTGGACGGCGTACCCACGCGTTCCACGCCCACTACACCACTGGTCTGTGGAGTCCTTGAAAAGTAAAAAAATAATGTATTAAACTGAATAACACACACATTATACTCTGTTCCCTGCTGACCCTGTGGCTTTTTTTTTCAAATTAACAAAATAACTGCTTGACTGCTCTAATTCAATCTGCACTACCATCTGCACTATCAAATCACTAATCACTAATCAGGATACTCATCAGCTGACACAAACTCACAATTGGGCAATTAGCAGGTAAGCAGAAACTCTGGACTGAAAATCACCAGCCCCTCCCACTGCTAGGCCTTTTCTTTGTCTGGTCTCTTGGTGGGTGGTCTCAGCGGTGCAATTAGCAACTGACTTCCATATCCATAGTGATCTTTCTTGGAGCGCCAGCCCTTGTGTTCAGCCCTTCCCGTGTGAAGACATTTGAGGGTAAAGACATACGTGTCAACCTGTGTGTGTCTACCGAGCAGGGGCTCTGAGCATAGCAAAAAAAAAAAAAAAAAAAAAACCATCCAATCGGTCAGCATGTGTCTCTACCCAATCCCTACATGGTCCAGAGCTCGCAGGAGGTTTCGCTTTGTCAGAAGACGTCGCAATCAAGGTAACCTCCGGTTGCTAAAGCAAGCTTCTGAGAATCGCTCTGTACTCTCAATAGGATTCTGGAATTGTCAGTCGGCCGTCAACAAAACGGATTTCATCTCTGCCTATGCTAAACACTTAGCCTTAGACGTCATGGCCCTCACCGAAACATGGATCAAACCTGGAAACAATGCAACCCCAGCGGCACTTTCTGTCAACCACACTTTCTCCAGCCGGACGGGGCGGTGGGACGGGCCTGCTCATCTCCAACAACTGGGAATACAACCAACTGATACCCACAGCTACATACAACTCCTTTGAATACCATGCCACACTGGTGACAGCACCTGTCAAAATCTACCTGGTTGTCATGTATCGCCCTCCTGGCCAACTAGGAGACTTCTTAGACGAATTTGATACACTGCTCTCATCCATTCCTGAGCACGACTGCCCCTTGCTCGTCCTTGGCGATATGAATCTACATCTGGACAACCCAAGCTCTTCTGACTTCCTCTCACTCATCCATTCCTCATGATGATCTACAACTGGTTCATAGTCCTCCAACTCACAAAGCAGGCAAGGTACTGGATCTTGTACTTGTCCACAACTGCTCTACGGAATCCCTGACCATAACACCTCTGCACCTCTCGGACCACTACTTCATTCAGTTCAGCTTACGCCTCCCTGTAGTATCTCGGACCACCCCTCCTCTGGTATCGTTCCGCCGCAATCTCCGCAATCTCTCTCCCTCTCGCTTTGCTTCTCTTGCCGCCTCTGCTCTTCCACCAGCATGTACATTCTCCTCACTTGAGGTCAATGATGCCACTGAGTCTCTGTGCTCTACCCTGAGGATGTGTCTTGATAGGCTATGTCCCCTATCCACCAAACCGGCTCGGCCCTCCCAACCGCATCCTTGGCTTGATGACTCCATCCATCGACAGCGTACAAACCTCAGAGCTGCTGAAAGGCAATGGTGCAAATCAAGAAATCTTTCTGACTTAAACAGGTTCCAGGCACTGCTCTCTTCCTTCTCATCTGATGTCACTGCTGCAAAGAAGGCTTTCTATAATGACAAAATTCAAAACGCCACGGAAACCAGGAGACTATTCTCAACCTTCAAAACTTTACTCAACCCCCCACCACCACCTCCTGCTACCAATCTGACAGCTGATTCTTTTGCTTCTTTCTTCAACGACAAAGTAGCTGCCATCAGTAGGCAGTTCTCTGAACCAACTGCAAAGGCTACAACTGGACCGTATACTAACGGCAGCACCTCCGATTACAATAGTCCTGCCGCGACATTTGCTTCATTCAAACCCCTCACCGAAATGGATGTGTCTTAACTTCTCACTTGCAGCCGTCCTACAACGTGCCCTCTGGACCCGATTCCAACCAACCTCTTGCAATCCATAGCTCCAACTATCACACCAGCTATCACACATGTGATCAACGCTTCACTATCAACAGGAATCTTCCCTTCTGCATTCAAGCATGCTCAGGTAACACCTCTACTCAAGAAACCCTCTCTTGCTCCCGACCAGGTGGGAAACTACAGGCCGGTCTCTCTCCTTCCGTTCCTTGCAAAAACTATTGAAAGGGCGGTATTCAAACAGGTTACTGAATTCTTGAACCAACAGAATCTACTCGACCACAACCAATCTGGCTTTAAGAGCGGCCACTCCACTGAAACAGCTCTACTATCTGTGGTTGAAGCCTTAAAAGAAGCCAGAGCGGAATCAAGGTCATCTGTACTCATCCTGCTTGACCTGTCAGCTGCGTTTGATACGGTAAACCACAGTATTCTATTGTCTATACTGTCAAACATGGGCATCAAGGGTGATGCATACTGCTGGTTCGAATCCTACCTCACTGGGCGACTGTTCAAAGTGTCCTGGCTAGGACACACCTCTGCGCCTTACCACCTTGCTACTGGAGTACCCCAAGGATCTGTGTTGGGTCCCCTTCTTTTCTCCATCTATACCACTTCCTTGGGCCAAATCATCCGCCAGCACGGCTTCTCCTACCACTGCTATGCCGATGATACCCAGCTCTATCTGTCATTCTCACCCGATGACCCAACCATCCAAACGCGAATCTCGGATTGCCTCTCTGACATCTCTGCATGGATGCAAAACCATCATCTCAGCTGAACCTCTCAAAAACCGAGCTGCTGGTCCTCACAGCTAAACCAACTTTTCACCACAACATTTGCATCAACTCTGGCTCCTTGTCTCTTGCTCCCTCACGGTTAGCCAGGAACCTAGGTGTTATGATTGACGACCAGCTAACCTTCAATGACCATGTTGCTTCTGTTGCCCGGGCCTGCCGCTTCGCACTATTCAATATCAAAAAGATCAGACCATACCTAACTCAACAAGCCTCCCAATTGCTGGTTCAAACTATGGTCCTCTCACGCCTTGACTATTGCAATGCCCTTCTGGCAGGCCTGTGCCGTCAAGCCACTTCAGATGATCCAAAATGCTGCGACGCGTCTCATCTTCAATCAGCCGAAGAGGACGCA
Source organism: Limnothrissa miodon (assembly GCA_017657215.1). Taxonomy (NCBI): domain Eukaryota; kingdom Metazoa; phylum Chordata; class Actinopteri; order Clupeiformes; family Clupeidae; genus Limnothrissa; species Limnothrissa miodon. Next base: position 2,889,090 of record JAGFZM010000014.1, read on the forward strand.
TGTCACCCCTCTGCTAATCGAGCTCCACTGGTTGCCTCTGGCGGCTCGCATCAAATTCAAATCACTGATGCTGACTTACAAAGTGCTTAGAGGATCTGCCCCTTTTTATCTAAGCGCTCTCATAAAAGCTCAGGCTACCCCCCGACAACTCCGGTCCTCCAATGACTGTCGACTGGCAGTCCCGGCACCTCGCCCAAGGCAATCCAGACTCTTCTCATGTGTCGTCCCACGCTGGTGGAATGACCTACCAAAAACAATCAGAACAGGGCCATCTCTGGAGGCCTTCAAAAAGCTCTTAAAGACCCAGCTATTCAGAGAACATTTTCTATCCTAGCACTAAAATGAACTGAAGCACTATCCCCTAGCACTATGCTCCTTAAGGTTTCTGCTATGTAGCTTGATTGTTATCCTCGTTTTGTAAGTCGCTTTGGATAACAGCGTCTGCTAAATGCATAAATGTAAATGTCATGTAGTATAGGCCTATCTATACACATGTTACATCCTTAGCACAGTTGGAATCTGTCCATATGATAACCTGTAAGCTTTAGTCTACCTGTTTAAAGGCTACATCTGTTTATATCCTATAGCCAACATGGATATTTCACCTATTAGTACTGTCCACTATTTGGAGGCCAACATTACTACCAACGACACAAACACACACACACTCACAATATATATATTTATATATTTATATATATATTGTATTGACAGTGTGCATGTCAAATATGGGAGTAGGGGAAGGGGAAAGGGGATTTTTCTACAAGACAGGCACATCACGATAGCATGGTAGCTCTTTCACCTATTGAAGCCTATATTTATTAAGCATTAAGGGCTTTGTATGTTAGGATGAGTATTGAAATAAAATCAAGTGCCAATGGAATCACACAGACCACAACACAATTAAGTTTAGGCTATAATAAAAATACTCTCTTTATTAGTACAATGTTAAACCAACATTACCACTCTAGTTAATGCATGTTAATGCAGGGAGTGGATGGCTGCAAATGATGCAGATGATAGTGGATGCCAACAAAGGATCAGAGGGTTTTTTATTTCAAGGGTAAGCTTGATCTGTAAATGGTGACTACAGAAAAAAAACTAAATTATTGCCTATTTGGTCTCATGGATGTATTGTTATATGATGTTAGATTGACAATGAATTGGACATTGCAGTGTTTAATATAACTGTTAATGTGTTTAGTGGCCAATTCTTTAGTGGTCTTTGGTCTTTAGTGGTGAATATACAGTCCTAGTGGTGAATATACAATCCCTGTCCACACTTTGGACAAGGTGACTGTGGCTGAGTTGAGATGAAGTGACTAGGGATCAACAAATTAAATATCATTATCATTATCCAAGCAGCCCAAAGCAGCTTTAGTTGCCCCTCGGCACAGTAAAAACCTAACAGCAGCAAGAAGAGCATAGCAGGAGCAACCACCACATGTACTGTAGAAAAGCCTGCATTTGTTCAGTGGCTACCTGAAAAAAGATGTCACTTTCCTGAAATATTTGCCTGGCTCAATTTATTTTTTAAGCAACACACAAAAATATTTAGGTCAAAAAAAGTCCCAAAACTGGATTAGTTTACGAGGATTAAACCACCACACGGCGCACAGTGCTTTCGCGACATGCGCAACCTGTCATTGATATTTTGTGCGAGCGCATCGTTCTTTTTTCCGGCAGAAATGTACGTTGTCAATATAGCAGATGGCTTTGCGCTGAGTCGGGCGTGTCACTGAAAAGAAGGGGTGTGGTGTGGCGCATAGCTCGAATTTGCTATTGTATGAGAAGTGGAAGTCATTTCGCCACTGACCAGAAAAAAACCTGGTTTGTAATCATTCGCGCATTGTTCAAAGGCTATTTTACGGGCGCTTAGTGCTTTGTGCAGGCACAAGCTACTTCTTTCATCAGCAGGAGCAAGCAGCTGCCCAGTCCTCGAAATATAAAATTCAAATGTACATCACATACATCACACCATGGTTATTTTATTAAACCTTAGTTGAAACGGAAACGCGAAAGGTGGAGCTGAATATACGATACTGCTCTCCCCTACAAGAACCCGTACTTTTGAAAATGGCGGCGCAAAATGGATATTCTTCTTTGGTCCCCAGCCATATCTTTATATAAATGGAAATTACCAAGTTTACCGGAACACTACAATTTATTCATGGAGGTAATTACCATCGTTTTACATTATATTTTTAAAATAAAAAATATATTTTTGATAAAAGACGAAGATAAATAGAAGATAAATCCTACACATCGAGGCTTTAAGTTAATATTTTGGTTATAAACACTGTAAATCTCCCGTGACTTCACCTCGCGCACATTTCGCCAAGTATAATCCGCCATCATAATAGGATAATATGCCATGGAACATGGAATGCGCCGTGCGCCGGACTTTTAACCTCTTAAGGCACACCCCTATTTTTCCTTTTTTTCAAAACAACGGCATACCCAAATTGAAAGCTTGACAGTTCCTACATAGTTTTAGACTCCGGGATGTGCCTCATACCATTGGAAAGGTGACACCCTCAAGTTTTTTCTAGAGGAATATGTATGTTTCTGTGACATATGGACACAGAGTTATAGAGGTTGGAACTAAGTTTTTTTTCCCCGCTCATTTCAAATGTCTATGAACTAACTAAGATATGAAGGTACCATCCATATGATACCCCCAAATAAAAAAATCTAAGTCCTAACTCCATCTCTCAACCTGTTACACAAAAAAATTGAAGTAAAAAGACCAAAAATATGATTTTTCAATATACATTTTTGAAAAATATGTTTATGCGTTTTGATTGGGACCCCTATGTAAATTCCCATAGAGACTTTTTGTAAACAAGAGGGCCTACTGACATTCAAATGTTTATAACTTGAAAACCCCTTTGCCTAGAAACATAAAATTGGTTTCAAATGAAAGCCAAGACCCTGGGCTTTCATGTCAGTTTGCTTGATTTGAAGTTACTCCTTCTGGCATTGAATGACACAAGCATAACCATCAAAAAAACAAAAAAGCCGGGGGGGCGTCCCAGATATGGGCGGGTGTGCCTTAAGGGGTTTTAAAGGGAATGAGAGTGTGAACTCTTATTGGTTAGTAACATGCTACGCCCCAAACACACCCATGCCTAATTTACTCATTTAAGACAACCCATTTGAACTATGCGCCCGGTGTGAGGTCCACTCTTCCTACAGGCAATATAGCACTCTGCGCTAGCCACTCCCCCAAAGAGAACTGCGTTTTAGACTTCAGACTATGCGCAATTGAACTTGAAAATCAGGCCCTTAGTGTGCACTGTGTTCTTATACAGTAACACCAGGGCCGTGCAGAGACCTTTGGAGGGGCAGGTGCTCAAAGTTAAAAAAGGGCACATTTGAAACACCATACAGCAACATACCTTACAAAATAACGGTCTGGACTGTCGCAACCCATATACATAAAGAATGCAACATGGAATCACAACATAGGCTACCATATCAAGACAATATAAGATAAACTTTATTTATCCCACATCAGGGAAATTCACTCAGCAAAAACAGCTAAGACAGACAGTAAACACAGTTACACAAGACAAACACGGATTAATAAGGGTACCCATGGGAAAAAACTATAGGCTCTATGTGCATTTTGTACAAGAAAAGACTATGGAGATAATGGAGTGAAGGCTAAAGAATATTCCTTGTTGCAGGTGGTTAAATAAATAAATACAATGTATAGTCAATAAACTGATTCAGTAAAGATTTTAAATAGGTCGAAATAACTATTGCACAGGATAATGCACTAGTGTACAGTCCATTGGCACAAGATGATGGGGGCAATAGTGGTTGAGTAGTACGAGTAGATGTAATTATAGTGCTACAATATAACTTTGTACAATACTTTGTACAATACTTTGTTGTACAGGCATTGTCCACATCTGACATCTTTGCGGTGCAAAGCAAGCGTAGTCTGTTTTACCTGATGGGGTACATTGAAAAGATTTTGTTGAGGAGGATGGAGGGAAGGCTGCTGTTGCTGATATTGCTGGAGGTAGGCACTGATCTGAGAGTGTAGCAACTAAAAAGAGCATGAGAGAGATAGCTGATTAAACGATTTTGTGATCATGAGAAGATGAAAAGACAACTGATAGCTACTGGAAATACTTTTTTTTGAGCTACATTAAAACATAGCCTACTACTTAAACAACTAATTAATCTAATTGTGAAGCATTAAGGTTTTTTTTGTGCTCACAAATGAAAGTATCAGCAGTAACACTAATCAATTTGCCTATGTGCAGTTAAACTAATAATGGAGTTGGTATTAGCTCAAACACAATTCTATACAACACATTCTATGAAGTCCGGTTTATTTCATCAGTCAGATGAAGAACAAAAACAAATGTAGACTCTTTTTTTTCTCGGTATGCCTAAAGCCTTTTATTAAGTATTGTGATGGCATTGGCTTTATTTCAATAACTTCAAAAGACAAACCACGCTTCAAAATAAACCACCTACACACTGTAACCTACTACTGTATATAAACTGTAAGATATCGGATGAACGGATATTACAACAGACCACACTAAGAATTGCAAAAAAAAACACCCGTTGAACTTTTTTTTTTTGGAGAACGGTTTTTCAGGTAGCGTTAACGTTAGTTTACTGTACTGCCCCAGTTGCCTAGAAGCCACGGGCCTGAATGTTAGCAAAAGCAGCACAAAGCCACAAGTCATATCCACCTATTCTGGGTGTCAGATACGCACACGCGCGCTCGCAAAGCTCACACAATATTCTCACGGCACTGTCTGTCATCTTACAAGAAAACAATGTGCACATCGCACTGTGAATGCCGCTGCTGAACCTACTCACCGGTCTTTGGCGGTCGCTTTACTGTGTTCTCCTTCAAGTCTTCAGGGCTGCAGCGCCAAGCTTCAAGGCAGGTCAGGGCACGTTTACGCGGATCACATGATTGAGCGTAGCCAGGGTATCGAAATTATCGTTAGGCTATGATTTTTTTGAAGGGCTACAGACAGGCTTTCGCACACATTTAAAAAAATAAATAAATAAATAAATAAATAAATAAATAAATAAATACACATTGACAAAAGGGCACTTTGGGCATCAAGGGGCAAAGGGGCAGGTGCTCAAGCACCTCCCGCCCCCCCCCCCCCTCTGCACGTGCCTGAGTAACACTGTTGGCTTATCAAGTACTGAATCCAAGGTTTTTAACCTATAGGTTATGTAAATAAAGCCAAGTAGAGTGATGCAACAAACACATACAAGGATTCAAGGATTTTATTGTAACATACCTTTTTAAGGTTTATAAATGTAGTGAAATTGTGAATGTTGTCTGTCTATTGTGCATTAAAAAAAGAGAAAGAGGTAAAGTAATAGTGTAGAGAGATGGGAATGGCCTATATGGGAATGGCCTACAGTAAGAGTGGGGAGGCAACAGTTATGTCATAACTACTACTCCCAATCATTAACAAGGGGCACCCAAGAGCAACAGGGGCAAGGAAAAACTCCCTTCTAAGGAAGAAACACACACTCACTCTCTCTCTCTCTCTCTCTCTCTCTCACACACACACACACACACACACACACACACACACACACACAAATAAACAATATACTGTAGTCGTTTTTCCAGGAACAAAAATGAAAACCAAAAATGTTTCTGTTAAAGTATGATTGGAATAGAAACAGAGGTTGATTTGAAACTAGAGAATGCATTTGGACTGCGATTGTATAATACTGTTGATTGATATAGACTCTGTGGCAAATAATTTGGATACTGTTAGTTATGGTAACACAGAAAAAGCATTAGCAAATAATAACAAGATTACAGAGAAGAGTACATTTCTATGCACTCATCTCTAACCAGTAAAGTGCATGCTACATGGTTATTTTAAATTATTATTTTGCTGTTTGATGATGTTATCTTTTAGAAAAGGAATGCAACAATATCGATCAGGCAATGCCACCTGACACTTTTTCCACTGATTTGTACGGTGGCAGAAAAACTGCACACTGGATCATGGACCATATACCACACACTATGCATAAACACAAACTATTTAAAATGCGCCTGCAAGAAGCTTGAGATGCATGCATGTGAAACTTGGAAGGCAACCAATCAATTATCATGGCCAGATTCTATTTCCAGCTGCTATTGTAATGTCATTATGAATTATCAGAGTTCTGCCAGACAGGTAGGTCTACTGAAAAAAGTGCACTGCTTACCCTTGGGTTTTGCAATCTGCAGCTACTCCAGAGTCAACCCCCACACACCCCAAGTGTGATAAAATGCATAATGGAACATCTCTTGCCTCTGTGCAATTGATAATGTCTGTTGTATTATTCCTATTCTTGTCCTAACTATATCAATTTATACTTTGATCCCAAATTGCAATTCTTAATGAATCTTTATGATTCAAACATAACTAGGTTGCCAAATCTCAATTTCTGCTCATGTCCATATGTTTAAGGACAGCACACAATTCTGGGGCATAGTTCTGGTGAAGAAGAAAACAGCAATAAGCACAAGGCGATTTGTTCACTTTATTAACGCAATTTCAATTACATTTCATTGCAACACATAATCAAATAATATGTTGTCATCAAAAATAAATAATAAAATTATTTGGTTATATATTTCTAATGGCATGAACCACTCTATGTTGCAGACAGCACAGTTTTAAAATGTGATTAAGTCATTGTCTATATAGCACTTCTAGCATTGTTGTTTGTGCTCACAGAGTACAATGATAACCAGTATAGTCTACCTGTTTAACTGACGCCAAAACTGATTTGCACTGCAGCATTTAAAACTGAACTAAACCCCCTTATGTATTCCATGGAAGACAGGATAAATGAAGTATGAGTTTCACTCTGCAAGAAATATTCATGTGGTGTGTATGTGTGGTCTCACAGAATTATCCAGTTATATTTGGGGTCGCTAAAAGGTATCCTAATGCAGGTCTGGATTTTTTATGTGGAGATGGCCCTATACAGTTATTTTTCTTGTGCAACTACAACTGTTTCTTTTCACCAATACGTCTGGACAATATAAATTAAAGAAACAGGGTTTTAGAGTTATTTTTACAGTTGCTTTAGAACCATCTCAATTAGAGTGAATTAGGGTTAGTTTCCTTGAGGAAAAGAACAATGATAGAAACTGAGATTAGACTGAGAGAATTTATTACTGTTAATATGCTTGGTTTCTTAACCGCCATGCTGACTATTGACTATTTCACAATTTCAAATTGTGAAAAATTGCAAACTAACCTAAACTGTTGCATAGTCTACCTTTAATTATTTTTCAAATTAAGTGCATGGACGGCGCATGGAGCTGCTGATATGATCATGGCAAGGGGTTTGCTAAGATGATGCTCTATAGGAATCTACATAAAAACTGACCTTAGCCAATACAAAGTTCATGAATAATTAGAAATGTATTCAGTTAGGACAAATGGAAGATTTCCTTCTAACAATATCATGATTCAGAAAAGAAGTCAGAGGGAAAACTTTCTTACTTGCAAAAAAAGGGGGGTAGATCGCAATCACATCATTTGGCAATTTTATCACAGTCTTAAGAGTAGAAAAGCTTGGGTGATGACAACTCTTTTTTTGTATGAAAGCAAAATTTTAAGTTAACCTGCTACTGATGTAATCTGCTACTATTGAGTCTGTAAGTAGCCTAAATGCCTCTGCAATTGAGATCCAATAGCCTAGTTCAAAGTCAACCAAAATGTGTAAAAAATCAACTTAAGTTTTTATTGTCATGGATATTAATCAACCAGAATTGTAGGTTACATGAATTCTTTTGTTCGTTCATAATGAGAACAAACAGCCAATCACACAATATAGTGGATTCGGGAACAAAGATGACCCCATAGAGGATCACTGGACAAAATACTTGATATTATCCCATATGCCCTGCAAAATTTTTAAAAGAAAATGAATGTTGTGAGGAACAGAGAGATGGCAAGCTAAAAAGCTGACAACATTATAGTGATGAGTTAGTGTTTGTTTTCAGGGGCAATAAACAGCCCACAACCCACACAACCCAAATTACAAAGTGAAACAGTTACAAATTTGAGAAATATCTTGACAGATGACATGTATCTTGTCAAAGTTCCTATTTGGTGTGCTATACACCAAACATCTAAACAGCATTGCCATAGCCAAGGCACTAACTTGATTCACACCACAGACAGGTGTGCTATCAGGTGAATACCTCACAGTCATAAATACAAGCATGTCCCTTGAGATATATAATGTATGTAATTGCTCAAGGTTACCTTCCTTGTGATTATGAATGAGTCTGATTATGAATGAATGAATGAATCTGTATCACAGAAGGCAAACCAACGTATTGCATCTGTGTCTTTCTGCAAAAGTATACATTTTGGCCTTTCCAAAGGTCTTGCATACAGCATGTTAGACTACCTAAAGCAGCACCAAGGAGTTTTGAAAATCGCACCCTCTACAGATTGTAACGGAAGCTTGCCATAAGGCAAGTCAATTGTAGTTTACAAGAACTACAGATCGCTACCCGATTGAGCAAACTTGTTTAGTGCCATTAATGCCGATAGAGGGCCGCAGAGCAAATGCTGCAAGTATCGCTCACCTTGTTATGAGTTGATGGACCACCGAAACAATTTTGAATACATTAAGGTTTTAAAAAGTCTTTGGTGCTGCTTTAAGCTCTTAAAATAATCATCAGTGGGGAGTGAGTGGGGATAAAGGTCATTAAAAGAATGTGATCAATTGATTGATCACAGAAATGAATCAAATGACAAATGTTTCATTTAATTTCACACCAAAAATTTTGATGTGATCTTGTGTGTTTTTTGTCGTTGATTTATTTTGTCCAGTTCCCCATATGACTATCATACACATATATATCTTTGGTTAAAGATATGACTCTTCTAATAAGGATAATCATTCAAGATGTATGTTTATTGAAATTATGTAGACATGACCAAGTAATTTATTCTCTCTCTACTGCATTTGTCTCTTATCAACAAAATATAATAGTTTGTCCTAACATCTTAACTGGCAGACTTCAACCCCATGCACAGTTTACAAAAACTGAGGCCTGTTCCTATTTTTTTCTGATGGTTTTGTGGTGGTTCAGTGGGAGGGTTAGAACTTTGTTTTGATAGCAGCTCAAAGTGCAGTGGTGCAAAGGTTCCAGAAAAGAAATTAAACATTAGCTTAAAGGGTTCCTCAATTATTTAGACATAATCAGGCAATGTCACTTTTTAACCTGAAAATATTGAGATACAACACTGTTTATGAGATAAGTCACACAGTGACATAAGTGGGGGTAGTGAAAGTAAAGGTGCTCTATGAGATTCTCTTGCACAATTTCATATTGTTCTCAAATCGTTGCCATCTCCCTGGCTAGCTAGCTTTTTTTCTATTTGAATACATTGGGATAAAAACAGTAAAAAAAAACACAACACAGGGGTTTTAATGCTCAAACATACACTAGGGACACGGGGATCTGAAACAAAACAACAGATAACGGCCAACCAATCAGCAACAAGATGGTTGGAGGTAAGGTTGGGAGTTAATGTGCGTCCCCTACCATCTTGTTACGATTGGTTGGCTGTGGTTTTGGTATGTTTATGTTTGGTGTTTTTGTTTGAGGGTTACAGCCCCTTGTTATCAATCGAGACCAATTATTTTTTTTCACAATGTATTCAGGAGCAAAAAAGCAAGCCAAGCCTACAATTTGAGACAAAAATGAAATTGCACTAAAAATTCTGCAGAATCTCATAGTGCACCTTAATAATAAAAAACATGTTTAAATTATGTTTAGATATCTGATGCATGGGTAGATGACAGAAATGGATGCCTTAATTGATAGGATTAATCTCCTATCTTCTTCTAACTATACTGTACCACATACACAAGATAACATATCCAAAAGGATATGTGGGATGTAAAATTGGAGGAAACTGTTAACCCAAAGATATCACCCTGAATAAAATGATTATGAATACAATTAACAAAATATAAATACAAAATGTAATGCACTTGGGCACAAGGTCTTATCCAGGAGCCATCAACTGCCTGAATTTGTTTTTTGAGGTATGCTGTAATGTTTTCTAACTAATGCATTAATCTGTAACCCAATCATTAATATTCACAAGGAATTATATGATTTTTGTGCCTTCTGACCTAACCGAAGTATTAGTATGTACATTTCTGCAAAATCTCTGTATCTGGAAAAACTAATTATGAGAACCGAGATGGACAGGAAGAGACATCATGTTCAGGCATGCATAATATTTGGTGTATCAGAAATACACTCACAGACACACATATTTTTTGTATTCTGAACTTCAGTGTGATTGTGATTGTGTGTATCACTCATCATTCTGTATCAAATTTACATGTCATGTGTGTCTTTTTGCATTCATTTTGCCCTTTGGCTGCATTTTCTCAGAAACCAGTTATATGGCAGTACACTTCGAGACTGGAGAAAAGAATGTAGAGGAACCACAGCCCAATGAAAAGGAGAAATGTAAAGATCCTAGAGAGCTGTGGACCCCCAAGTTCTCCTCCGATAGAAGGCTTTCGTCGAAGCATTAGCACACCAATACAAACAAAGGCACAGATAGTGTAGAGGGTGACGGAGAAAGCTAAAGAGCCAGGTGAGACACGGAACACCTCTCCTTTGACTTCCCAGTAGATGGCTGCCACTGACCACGCAACACCAATGCCCAGGAACACATTCACAGCATTGCTGCCTGTTACATTTCCCACAGATGCATCAGCATACTGGTCCTGTACAGCAGCCACCTTACTTGCAAATGTATCTGAGGAGGGAAATTGTTTAGAGGGAACAATTAAATGATACAGAAGATCGTAGACTGAAACTACTCACACTGCATAATAATAAAAAAACCCATAATAATGACAACCTTCTATTTTATGAATGGAATTTGTTGATTGAAAGCACGGTTTTACAAAAATGTATCTACCTGGTATGGAAGTGCCAAGAGCCACAAACACTATTGCAGTGACTGAGTCCCGTAAGCCTACAGTACAGCCAAAGTGGGAGGCTAGGTCACCAATGACTGCTGTAAGAATACCTATCACACAGATGGAGACAATGAAGCAGGCCCAGCCATTCCAGTACTCGGTAGGGGGCACAAAGGCAAAGAGAATTTTCCAGAATACTGTGAAGATGTGCATGCAGTAGTCACAGCCAGATGGGGATGGCTGATCTCCACTAGTTTCTTCATCGCCATCCCCTGGACACAAAGATACAAATGATTCCACTAGAGAAGATACTGACTCTCCAATTTATTTACAGATGTATTTCAATTTAAGGCCACACCAATAAAATTATTTGGTTCTCGGATTTTTTCAGGAAAAATATGGAGTGAGCGAGCAAAATAAAAATAAAGAAATGTTCTGAAGGTAAATTAGCACAATCATAGTTAATGTTCATTAAAGATATTTACTTATGTGTTTAGGAAAAACTAAATGTGGCCTAATTTATAAACTTAACTTTCACACCTCACAGCACACTTTTAGGCAATGTACGAAAATGCATAATTCTGTTATTCTAGGTTATGTAAAGGTTTGATGGTTTGTCATTTATTTAAGAGTTTGTGAATCTAAGCACCGAGCAAGCTGGCTGTGGAATTGAGGTATGACATATAATGTAGACTACGTCTAGGCTGCTGTAGCCTACGTTCAAACTCATTTTGTCACAGTTCATCACAGGGCATTAGAATGTCAAAATCACATTGATTCACCCGATAGCAATTAGATTAGTGACTAAAACTCTGTGATCAGCGCAACGGAGATGAATATTCATCAATGTGCAGTGACGTGAATCTAGAAAAGAGACGATTTGTTTTTGCATGAGAAACAGAAGCGTGTGTGTGCGCGTGCGCAAGGATGTGAGTGTGTAGGCACATGCTATTCATTTATTTGTTGATTGATTTTGATGGCGAAACACTTTGAATGTTTTTTTTTTTCACCTCTCAATCAATGAAATATCAAACTCGCCTCCACAGAGTTTGCAACTGCGCAAAGTTCTCATCCTCTTTCAATTCTATGCACTTGTCAAATGTTTTTCTCTTCTGATCAAATATTCTAATAATTGCAAACACTGGCCTAGCAGGATCCCCTTCCACCGGCATCTTTCCTCATATCAATGTCTCTTGTCTCTTGCGCTCCAAAGTGAAAGACGCGATTTGATTGGTTTACGACGTCACGTGAACGCAGCATGCTATTTTCAGTGTTATAGCTATCAGCCACGGTGTTTTTCCGAGAATCCGAGAACCAACTAATTTTATTGGTGTGACCTAATCACAATATTTTCAGGGATAAAAGAAATGATCGTTTTGTTAGAGTAACATCCATGTCAGAATCACTCATTCTATAGTTCTGGTCTTATGATTGTGTGAATCGTGTTCGATGCCACTTAAAATCCCTGATATACCAGGGGTCACTGCATTTCATTTTATCAAGGCGTAGGTTTGCAAATGGACAATAGGGATATGTATCTTGCATTTTACCTTTATTAACACATATACTCAGTTATATAATTTTAATAGTCACCCTTTGTTCAGCATGTCAACATATTCTGCATTTCAGTGCATGAATGATTAGCTGGTTAAAAAATACCATTCAGATCTAAAAGTGCATATCATTCATCTAAAAGTGCAAACACTTTTAGAGGAGAAAATGGTGGTAACTTTTGAAAGTGAATTTTACAGCAGGGCTGCCATTTAGGCTACCTCCCATTTTACACAACTCATCCTCAATAGAACTAATCCCAGCTCAAAGCCTTTTGTTGCGAGTTATACTTACTTGATGGCAGTAATCAACTTCATGCCCATAAATTTAATAGGAAGCACCGAAGGAACCGAAAGTACTGAAGTACTAAAAGAACTAAAATTCTCTGAGATCCATGCAAGTAGGGCTGTGCGATTTGGCCAAAAATCTAAATTGCGATTTTTTTCAACCAATATTGCGATTACGATTTATGACAATAAAAACCACAAGCACCAAATATGTCCCATTAATATGCACATTTGTACACAATCTCTAATTAAAAATAGAAAATGAACTACTCATTAATCAGCATATTTTTATGCAAGAGAATATCTTGTTGCGTTGAACCCCAATCCTTGTTTAACATGTGCAGAGTGTGGCTGACAAACAAGTCTATGCATTAAGTCTATGCAGTTACAAAACAAAGAAGAATTGCACGCCTCTGCGATTGCGATTATATTGCAAATGCGATTAATTGTCCAGCCCTACATGCAAGTGAATTTCTATATTCCACTCAGTTGTCAGTGTTTTGCAGTCAGTAGTCTTCAATAGTTTTTGCCTCTCTAGTTACCACTTTTGTGACATTGTAGCATTACTGCCCAATGAAAGTGAGTGATTCATGCGTCTTTTAGGGCTAAGGGTTTACTGTGTCTTTACACCAAGAACAACTAAATCTCTGAAGTCATCAGAAGTCAAACATGAAGCTTTGTCATGCCAGTTACAGGAACCCCAGGTTTCCCTCAGTAACTCTGCATAGACACATTACAAACTAAACCAGTTTGAGACTTCAGCCGAATAACAACCTCATTGCACTCGGGCATTGTGATTGATTTTTTTGTGCCAGGAGAACTGTGCAACCCATGAAACTACAGGTCTTCAATCCAATTACTAACCTGTTACTCAATTCAGCCTCAATTCAGCTGAGGCTGTATACCCCTGGTCTAGCTGCTGGGTAACAAAGGAAAAGGTCTGGAGCAACACCAATGGTCACAAATAAAAACTGTTGGACTCTTCACTCTTTTCTCTCTTATATAAATCTATTACAGAGCTTACCTGCACGAACAGTGACTGCCTCAATGAACTGTTCCTTCCAGGAATGAGAACCAATCACTACAGCCATGTTTGTGTCCTTCAGTAGCTCATCCACGGTTGTCTAGGCATAAAAACAGTGATTAATATTTGATATTTATAGACACCTTTACAAAACACAATGATGTCGCACATTACTCCACTACGCTGACTGAAGACAAAATGTAGTTTACTACATGTGAAACCATTTTATGATTTACAAAAAAGGTATCGGGTAAAACATAATGGACAGACACTGTTTCAGAAGTGATAAAAAGTGAAAAATGTGGGAAAATGTATCGTACATAATAATGAGATCATAATAAAAATAAGATTATTGTCCTTGTCTGCCACCTCTCAGGTTTGTACCAGGACCAAAATACTGAAATTATCTCTCTGTAGACTCCCTTAAATCAACAAATAAGATCTCAACAACGTTTTAATAATAATGCTCAGTGTTGTACTATTTATACACCTCTTTAGCAATCCTCAGCTCCAGCTGATGGAGTAAAATCCACCCAAGTACTGTACATGGATATTCTCTGCGATCTTTGCTGGAATTGGACAGTTGCTTTGCAGATTTGACGGAAAATGCAACCACTTTTGAATTATTTGCACAATCCTCTGTTAATGTCGATACAGTCAGTGAGGAGGTTCAGATGCAGTGGCGGACCCACGGCTAAATAATGTTTCATGTACACTCAGTTCTGCCCACGGAATTTTAGTTCCACACATTTAGTTTCTGCAGGTGTAGCAGGGTTGCATTATTTCCTCACCCATGCCACTTTCCATAAAGGTTCATGTTTTCTATTTTGTGTGAAAGGAAGGAATTAATGAAGGGGTATCTTTTGCATTACTTTAGTGCTGTACATTCAGGCATGCCTCTTGCTGATAAATGTATCTCTCCTGAGCAATAAAAGATTTAGAAATGAGAAGCAAAGTCCTCCTCTGGGTGTTCTCATTGTTTCATAGTCAAATAAGCTAAATGTTGACATACTGTACGGTTTAGTTCCACTCTCTTTTAAGTCATTAGTATTAAGATATTTGTAATTGTAAAGTTGTATTCAGTCATATTTGATCAATTTTATATTTGGAAAAAGATGAATTCTCATTGGATTTAACTGTATATATACAGTCTATGTATTCAACTTTTGGATTTAACAACCAAAAACGAAATCGAAAGTGCTCTGCAATGCTATCACAACCACTGTGTGTGGTGGCCAAGCATTGTGGTTTGTGTGGGGGACATTTTGACACCAAACTACTGATGTTAATAATATTTTTAATTATAAAATCGTCATATAATTTTATTCAATGAAAGATATGTTCTATTATTTCACTTGCATTATTGTGTATTGGTTATACCCATTACTGTAGCACTTCCAGAGGGGTGTGTATGTTAATCAAAAGTGAAATACACATAACATGTAGTACAGAAAGTAAGCAAAAGCATGGCACCTCAGAGAAACACAAAACAAAACATAATGCCTTAATTTTGATGAAAAATTATTTGAATTTTTTGTATTAATGTTCATAGTGCATTACCCTGCCTTATTTTCATTTTCATTTGGTGTGTAGGTGGGATGAGTAAGGGACAAATTCTGGAGTTATTTTGCCAGATAGTTTGTTGGGCATTATGAGTTATTATATTGTTGTTATAGTAAGTGATCATACACACACCTTCAACTCAGTAGATTCTTCTATAATGACATTAAGACGACTGTGCTCGCCAAGGACAGGTTTCCCCATCTCAGCTATCCTCCTTGCTTCTTCCTCCTCTGGGCTGGGTGCATCTGTGTGAGGATTTTTTTTTTTTGTAAATTTTTGTCATTAACAGACATTCAACAAATTCTAAAGAACATCTACTGTGCACATAGCTCCATACTGTATGTCATTGGTAATTCATAATCTGTGATTAACATTATCAGATGATTAACTACTAGTTAACTGGTCTGTTAATTCTTAAATTCCATTATTTTCTCTAGCATTATAACAAAATGCTAATTTGCCAACTTCTGTGAGCCCAACATTTTTGACCCTGCAGTCCAGTCGTGTAGTATTCAGAAGAATTCAGGAGAAAATGGCAACTCCAGTGGTTGCTATGCTGGATGGTAACTTAGACATGTTGGTAGTTAGGTTGTAACATTGGAAGTCAATCCAAAAGTGAATTTGAGATGGTATACCATTGCTAGAGGTGGTTGCTATGGTGTTAGGGTTTGGGTACCCCCCAAAGAGACAAGAAGACTTTTATGGTGTACCTAAACCCCTGCACTCGCTAATTCACTCTACTGTAGTAGTACCTTTCTCTACTGTAGTTTGACCTTTCTCTTGTTCGGCCAGTTATTTTAAAAATGTTAGGATGATTTTGTGCCAGATTTTGTGCACCTAGGCTACTGTACTTCTCCAACCAAGAGTAGTTTAATTGTAATTGTTTTAATTAGCTACAGTAGCTACAGTACTGCATGTTCCCCCTCCCTGGTTGTATGAACTTAATGTTTTGCTGACAGACACATTAGTGCTTTCTTTCAGCCTACTGACCTTCACACAGAACTTATTATCACCCACCCCTCACTCCCGGTGGCAGAAGGAAATAAGGTCACAGAATGATGATCTCCTTGTAATTCCTAGAATATCAAAATCCACAGAAGGGGGACAAGCTTTTTGCTACCATACACCTCTCCTTTGGAACAATCTCTCTCAATTTAGCCCATATCTATGCTACACAATGTTCATTATAGCCACCAGACAAAGGTTCCAACCAGTTTTTCAAGATGATGTTGGCAATATTAAAATATTGTCAATATTTTAATAATTCTTTTCGCAGTCTGAATTTCAGGCTTGCTTGCCTACAGTAGCTTGTTTGAAAACATCAAGACACTGCCTCGTTCCCAAGTGCCACCTGGTGGTTATTTGTGTACATTGCCGCTTCCCCTAAAAAAAATGTATTACGCCTGTAGATTCCTGCAAAATTTACACGGGAAAATGTCCAAACTAAACTAGTATCACCTGTATGTTGTTTGCAAGGGTTACAGTACACTGTGAAAGCAATAGCTAGACGGTTGCTAGGGTACTTGACATGGTTGCTTGGGTGGTTAATCGTCTTGCTTACTAGGTTCTCTGGAAATGTTTGCTATATGTTTGCTGTTGCAGACATAATTAAGGTATTATGAGTTTTCATGGTGTTGTGACTGTAAGCTATTGTAATCATGTAAGTAGTAACTATAGAAGTTGTTACAAGGTGGTTGATTTGGTTCTTAAAGTGGATGCTATGCTGGTTGCCAAGTTATACTTTAGTGGTGCCAGGAAAAAAAAGCTCAGCTGTCATGCTGTACAACTCATACTCTGTCTCTCTCACTCTTAATTTAGCTTATATCTATACATCTCTTTCTGTCTATCCATGCCACTATCACCTCTGGGTCATCCCTGCCTTTCACCACCTGAAGCATTGCTAACGTCATGGATGGACTGCAACCAACTCCACAGGCAATTCCTTACATGATTGACCAAGCTTCCAGTTGGCCCTACAGGCTGCTACACTGCCCAGGACTTGGTTTGACTGCTCTTAATTATGTGGGACTATATTTTGGGATTTTATGGGATTACTATGATGCTATATGTACACCATGAATTTTGTGATGTGGGACTACAGTATGTCCTGGGATTATTATGATGCTAAATTAACACCATGGACATATTTCCATCTGAGAGACCTTGCAACCTTGCATGACCCATTGCAGTTGGGTTTGCCCCTTGGATCTGCCAAAGATTTCTTTCTAGACCACAACCAGATGAGAATAGGTTTTTGCCCCTGTTGCTCATGAATGCTCTCTGTTGTGAAGTGCTAACAACATGTTAAAAGTGTTTACCTTATAGCCTGATGTGTCATGTGTTCGAGAGTGAGATGCCTAATTTTTTATTTATTATTTCTAAGCTGGGGCAAGTTCTTTTTTCCCCATCTCTAACTTCTTTCTTCTTATCCTACAGTGTGTGATCATTTCTGATCCAAGGTGGCACTGCTTTCACCTATTGTGTCAGTTTGTCAGTATGTTCTGTGTTTTGCCGGATTGTTCCTTACAGTTGCCCACCTTTTAGAAAAACATAATTGTCTATAGATGTCATTGGCAGGCAACACTTGGATTTGAATCTACAGAAATCATTGGCAGAGAGGGGGGCAGTGTCACTAGGAAAACAGAATACTAAAGGGTGCAGAAAATTACACTAAAGTAGGTAAACTACAAGAACAAGTAAGATTGAGAACAAAATAATATACAAATCGGCAGCTCAGTTCTTACCCTGATTAAGCAGAAGATCTGTAGATAAAATCAGCAAAAGGATGATTTTACAGTGAAACATAGCAAAATATTAATCAAACACACTTTTTTCTGTAGTGATGAATACACACTATTGAAAAGGTAAATTATTGTATTCTGCTTGGCAAAGGCAAAAGACCATAACTCCAATTTTGGGTGTAATGACTCATCACCCTTGGAACATTAATGATAAGTAATATAGCTGCAAGCAGCAATGTGAGGCTCTAGCAGCTATAGCAGCATCTGCAATGGTCCCATTAAGGTCTAATGACCATGTGTGTGACAATTTTTAGGGCAACCTCATTAATAAGTCATACAAAGTTGCTATGATGTGGTAAATTCTCCTCCCTTATGACTTGGAATGCCATATAATCTCATATCCTGTTTGCTACGCCACCATATTTTTTCATTTGTGACAGGTGAATGTTTTTGAAATTCAAAACAGCTTTGAGTAACAAAGACAGAAAGTCCCTCCTCTCTACTTACTCCCATTATTTTTAATTTGGCAGCAGTTTACCTAGGCGGCAATCAGTGGTGGGCTTCCCAAAAGCATCGTTGCTAACTTCCGTAGCTACTTCCTGAGTTTGCCCAAAGGAGTTACGGCACTACTGTTTCCCAAAGCCATACTCCAGACGAAGCAAGTTAAGGTGTTTATAACTAACTTAGTCCGAAGCATCGGCACATGATGCAGGTGTTTCCCAAAAGCATAGGCTGGAGGACCGCTAGGAATTCCCTTCGTTAAAAGGCTTCGTTAACACAACACCCACAGAGCTGTCGTTTTGGCTAAGTTATGGTCACATGGTGCCTTTTTTTGGCTTTTTGGGGCTTAAAATGTCTGGGTTGTTCCCCCTTTGATGCATTACCGCCACCTACTCGTAGTCCACTGCTCTAACCATTCACCCATGAAGATGCATGGCCAAAAAGAGTCCTTTGGTTTATTTATAGATGTATGTCGTTTTCACTACATATTTAATATTAATTCATATGGCAGTTATGGCCTTCAGTCATTCAGTGTTGCCAAGTTTGTTTCCTCCCATTCAGTTTTATTTATACTTGCTTATACTGACAAGGGGTATAAAAATCTTGAAAGACTCAGTTTAGGGATGGCAATGTATTGGGAAAATTTAGTGAATTTACACACGTTTTCTATTTAGTTTAACAGGATTTGGGATCAGTCGGCTAGCTTTCTGCCCCCTGAATACAGTATGACAAAAACCCAATCTTGAAAGACAACACAGGGGCTGTAATACTCAAACCTGGCTGGTGTATTCAAACAAACACTAGCGACAGGGGGATCTGGGGATCTAAGCAGGGATATCTTGGCTATACTGACAAATTATTGGTTAATTCAGCCAGAATAACCAAGGTACAAGATATCCCAATAGGCCCCTGAACTTAAACATAAGAAACAACTGCAAACCAATCGACAACAACATGGGGTGGGAGTTAATATGCATCCTCTACCATCTTGTTGTCAATTGGTTGGCTGTGGTTTGTTGTGTTTAGGTTTGTTTGAGTTATTACAGCCACTGTGTTGTCTATCGAGATCAGATTTTTCATAGGCAGGAGGCAGAAAGCTCGCCGATCAAGGGGAGATGCCTACGATTTGGGACAAAAATGAAATTGGAAATGAGAATGGTCTAATGTCATGAGACATAAGTTAGACAGTCCCAACCTGTGGCACTAACATTGAGACCCAAGTAAAAAGTAGTCTACCTGATATAGCCTGCTCACAATTTAGTAGCCAAATCCTTAAGATGACCCTGACATGATTGATACAGCCTCCAACTGGCCCCTGGCTTGACTGCGCCTAATGACATGGGACTACATCCTGGGATTCTAATGGGACTCCTATATTACGTTATTTACCAAACTTTTCTTGTAATGTGTATCTAATGGAATAATAGTGGACTACTCACCATCTGAGAGACTGAAAACCTGCCCTAGGCAGTTGGGTTAGCCCCTTGAGCCGTCGGAACTGCCCAAGGTTTCTTCCTTTACCATAACAAGTAAAAACAAAAAACGCTGCTAGGGAGTTTTTCCTTGCCCCTGTTGCTCATTGGGCCTCTTGTGTTAAGCGCTTTGTGACATGCCTTTTGTAAAATTGCGCTATATAAATAAAATTGAATTGAATTGAATTGAATTAAGAAAAAAACATTGCAATGCAATATGTTCATGTCCTGTATGTCATTATTTCATTCATATTGCATTGTTTTTGCAGTATCTTTGTGGTACTTTTATCAAAGCACGTTTTGTGTCCAAACCATTGCACTTCTTGCAGTAATGATGTAGGAAAAACTGCAGTTTTGATACGGCAATGCATCACAGGATTAAAACACACCCACTAATTTACCTTTAGAAATCCACAATCATAGTAGCGGCAGCAGTAGAAATCCACAGTCCTACCTTTCCCTGTAGCCTGAAAAATCCATTGTAAAAAGGAGCGATGATTAAATCCACAAAGATTGCAGCCTGTTTGGATGCATGGATAACATGTAGCCTGTCATGTAAAGTGCAGCTGACTATCTCTAACTGTACAAATAGTTGAAAATGCGGAAAAAAAAAGAATTCTCTGTTTAAATAATGATAATTTCATAGCAAAATACCTGATCCTGTTACTAATTACAAGTAATTGTAAACATAGCTTTTGCACATTCAAAACAGTTATGGTCTATGTTTAAAAATGTTAAACTCTATTGCTACTAATCCTATTAGTGCAATCAAATTACTAGTATTAGTTAGGTCATTAGGCCACAACTAGGCTTTATTTTCTCACAAGTCTATAGAATGAGAGTTACAAAACAGACTGTTCTGTTCCAGTTTAATATACAGTTATAGTTATAAAGTTCTGCCTGCCATTTCTTTGACGTAATGTTTACATCATATCCTATTTATGCCAAAAAGAACTTAATGTCTTTTGCCTTTGCCTATGATTTATTATGTTCAACAGTAAATGCAAAGAGTTATGTATTGGAACATATAGATAAATGTATTCATTGGGAAATTTCCTGCTATAGGTCTTTTGCCTTTGTAGGGCAGTATTATAAGACAGTGATTCTTTGCATGCGGAAAAAAATACATTCATGAATAAAAAAGTACTAAATAACTTCTCTTGTCCACTAAATGTCTCTCTTTCAAACACATACTGGCAGACAGAAACTGACCTGAAATCCCTCTTTTCAGCCATTTGGGCTCATCAAGAACAATGTAGAAATTCTCTTTCTTTTCATGCTCGTCGATATTAATAATGCGTACCTTTAACATTCCGCTGTAAAGAGTGGATTTGTCAGAGATGTGAAGGTTTGGTCGCAGTCAGCAATGCAGTACAGTTACAAACATAAATGACATGCAAAATACTTGATTCAACTACCACATCAAATATCTTACATATTATTCAGTGTGTTGTTGTGTGGGAGGGTTGGCAATCTGTAGATGGCAATTTTGGTGACTGTTTTTTTTTGGTAGGAATTTATAAAGCCTTGAAAAACTATGAACTTCTTATTCACTTCTACTTACACCTAACTCTGATGTGGGATCGAAAATGACTTTACCTCCTCCAGTGCCATCCCACTAAAGGCATAGACCCTTATAACTGTAAAAACAAACAACAATGATCTATGCCATCAGCAATTTCATTTTCAATACTGATCCCTTTCTGTTTCATATTGCCTGGAATTTGGCAATATGAAACAGGGTTTGATTCCATCCCGAGGTCTATTCCCGCTCCTACTCTGTCTCTCTCTCCCATTCGTTTCCAGTCATTGTCTTTACTGTCCTATCCAATTAAAGGCAAAGACCACCTCCCCTCAAAAAAAAAAAAAATCTTAAAAAATGGATAACTAATAATTTCTCTAAAGTCTGATAAAGTCTGATGACTATGGTTCACTGATCTCATGTTAGGCTGGAACAATCGCCAGTGTACAGCCAATGCTCACTTTTCAGATACTTACTAGCAGGGTGCGATTTGTCAAAAAAAACAGAGAGGGGGGGGGGGGGTTGGTGATATTTTCACGATCAAAAAACAATCAACAGGTTTAACACTAGAACCGCCAAAATTCCAGTCCTACTACAACAGCCAAGGGGGGTAATTTTTACTCCCATGCTGGAATAGCGTCAGCAATAGAGTTCTCTATTTTAATTATTTTTATTGAATTTAATTATTAATTACTGTAATTAGCCTACTGTAGGTTAACACGAACACGAAAACAACTCTCAAATAACAGACTATTTACAGTAACAAAATAACAGTATTCAGTAGCCTAACTATTTTAGAAGAACAGTAACATTGCACGCTCCCTCTCTCCCTTCTGCTCCCTCTCTCTCTCACACACACGCACGCACATTATTCACAAACAATGTAGGCCTACACTTGCGCAACAGAGCTTTAAGAGCTCCAGGGTGAAATCGCTGGGCAATATTTGTGTCTGTGCAGCCCCAGTACAGGACCCACTCGTTCAGTGTGGCCTATGTCCAATATATTATAGAACACAGCAACTGGTCATTAATATAAAAATAGAAGTGAACATTGGACCAGATGGTGTCAACTGTCTCTGAAACTAATAAAATGTTTTCAGTGGTGACAAAAGAAAAGGTTCCTAAATGATGAACTGAATAATTTAAATAATTAGATGAACAATTAATCTAATCGCAAAATTGCTAAAAAAACAAACAAACAAACATCTGTTTAAAACTAACACTAAATCTAACACATTTATATGGAAAACAATTGCTCTGATTTATCACACTTTATCTGAGGATGCCTATAGGAGTTTAATTTCTTGAATACATGGTTGCTTGCATGTTCCATATGAATGAAAATAATTCTTATCAACTGTCTACTCTTACAGAATTTATGATGCGAATTTATGATTAGGAGGAGCAAACCGGAAGTAGTTTGACTCCTGATATTTCATTCCAATGAAGCAGGCTCTATTTAAATCACTAGGCTACCTACAGTCTTCATGTTTAGGTAAAAAAGGAGTCACAGAACATGTTTTTTGACCATCAGAAATTGTTCTTTGAGGCTCAATAATAACGTATGTAAATTTGTGCCTCTAAAAAAGTGACCCAGAAGCACTGCTAGAGCATCGCTTACAGGCTCATTTAAAAGGTTTAGAACGAAAAAAATGTGTATATCCCACCCCGCCTGGCAAATTCATGAAGCTACAAAGGATTGGACCAGAGACGTTTAAAGCCTCTATGTGTAGGATTTATCTTCTATTTATCTTCGTCTTTTATTAAAAATATATTTTTTATTTTAAAAATACAATGTAAAACGATGGTAATTACCTCCATGAATAAATTGTAGTGTTCCCGTAAACTTGGTAATTTCCATTTATATATAGATGTGGTTGGGTACCAAATGAGAATATCCATTTTGCGCCGCCATTTTAAAAATGAGGACCATGGGAAATGAGGACCGTGGGAAGGGGAGGGCTAATACATTTTATTCAAACGTATGCAGTATACCACTTCGCCGATAGATGGGAGAAATTCTCATACGAAAAAAATAAAACTTACACATAAGGGGGTTTAAAAGATCTTTGGTTGGACCATGCAAATATAAGAGGTGTATCTTAGTGATGTTACGTGTCATTGCACATCTTGATTGGCCATTTTCAGCCCGGTCATTTATAGTTTGAAGTTTACATGTAGCAGGATGCAGGAGATGGTGTTGAAGTCTCTGTATCGTCCATTGGATAACTTAAGCTACCTAAATTCAACAATAACAAGGTAAATGCGGTTTGACATTCTATGACTCCTTTAAAATACTGTTCTGGTTCAAAGCGCTGATTTGTACATATGTTTGTTTTCCTTGTGACACCATAATTACCAAAATTAATAAGCTGTATATGGTATAAGGTACTCTGGGCATTTATCTTATGAATGTTGTATTCAGATTTTGTGAAAGTTTGTGAACCTTTTAGCGGTGTCAGACAAGGAACGCATAAGCTCAAGCACTAACACAATGATATGAACTTTTTGAGTAAAATGTGTACTTAAGATAAAACTGTTCCACATTAGATTTTTTTACCTTGTCACTTCATTGATGAACTCCAGCTCTCCTTGTGTCTGTTCATAGTCAATGCCATGGCGGGCAGTTCCATCCTCTGTGTGATAAGGCACTGCAACAGTGCCCCTTACTCCTGAACTTCGTACAACTGTCACTTCAATTGTACCAGAACTTTCGCTTACCCTGAGTTCCTTCTGAACAAATGAAAATATCCCAGCATGGTCGTCATCCAAGATAGTCACTGTAGCCAGCTGCGGCTCTATAAGCCTGAGTTTACAGTTCTCTCCCCCTTCACTACTAAGGGGGCCTTCTCCCTCACGTAAGTTGTGTAGACGGACAAAAAAATGCTCATCTTCTTCAAACATTTCATCATCGATTATACCCACCTAAAGAGCAAAAAACAAAAGAACAAGGTCCGTTTTAGTATTTCTTTCTTTTTGGTAAGCTAAATCTAACAGGAAATATTACATTTTTTATGCTCTTCTACAGTGTTGAGAAAGTTACTTTGGAAATGTAATGTGTTACAGTTACAAGTTACTCTATCAAAAATGTAATAGTACTGTAACTATTTCAATTACTTTAACAAAGTAATGTAACAAATTACATTTGATTACTTTTTAATTACTTTCCCACATTTTGAATGAATTTTGTCAGCTTTCAATCATTTCCAGTTTTTAAAGGTCTCATTCCATCGTATTTTCATTAATTTTGTGGTGGTCTCTTGTTTAAAATAATGTCATGAGAGTTGGTTTCGACAAAAATATGCTGTGGTTGTCTTGTTTCAAGCTATTTTAGTTAGGTGAAAACGAGTGCAGGGATAGTGCGAGAGGATTCTTATGAATATTAATGATATGCAAACGTATCGCCTCTGTTTGGCTAACAGCACTGTGACGCTCCCTCTAGTGCAGGCATGGGCAAACTAAGGCCCGGGGGCCATATATGGCCCGTTTGGCTTTTTAATCCGGCCCGCCAAACCTTTTGAAATTATATTCAATAACATTATCAAACCTTTATTTAGTATTTTCCCTGCAATTTCTGCAAACTGTTGTTAAATAAAAGCCTTGCATACCCATGCTTTACCACCTATTAAAGGCCAAAACTGTGAAATATAATGGCCTTTACATTTCATTTATATTACTTCACACAAACACTACATCTATCTGCTCCTGGCACGGCCCCTTTATTAAATTTTTACCCACTGTGGCCCACGAGTCAAAAAGTTTGCCCACCCCTGCTCTAGTGGGTCTGTCTGCAGGCAGCCTAATAATGTTTTCTTGAGGGCGGGCTAACTGCATAGCTAATGTTCAATGTGACATAGGCTTACACGGCTTTTCCGATTCGCTCGTTTTTCACGGCTGTTTTCCATCACAGGCGAATACAGACTACAGGGGTAGGAGAGCATTTTGAAGTTGAGCATGCAAATGCAACTTGGGCTGACCTATGGTAATGTAAAAATATCAAGTATTAAATGGTTTAATTTGGAAGGAGACCTTTAAAAACTGTGGATTACCCTTTAAGTATTAATCAACACTGACTGCTGTAAAGATCCCTAAAAACTCCTTAGACTTCAGTGCATTAACTAGAAGTTATCTATTTTGTGTGATTGCTAGCTCATTTTTACTTTCTGCAATGGGCTAGACCAGGGATGGCCAACCGGCGGTCCTGGACAGCATGCGGCTCTTTGCTTGGTCTCTTGCATTCATATTGAAGTTTTTGTTTGCGTGTGTGTGTGTTCGCTTCACAAATGTGCATGTGTGTGAGATGAAAATACAGTCAAGTTTTCTGGCAGGGGCATGATCACTAAACAATTATTCATTTCGCTCTCAAAATGGCAGGGAATAAATGCACAGCAAAGCGAAAATATGAAGATAAACACAGGACGTTTAAATTGGGGAGTTTATAGTTTTTTGTTGAACGTAATGGCAAATCATTCTGCCTTACATGGTGGGTGGGTGTGGGTGAGAGTAAGGGGTGATATTAATGTGTGCCCATGTATGATGTGGCCCTTGCAGTAACACAGTAAAAATGTGACTCTTGGTCTCTGACTGGTTGACCATCCCTGGGCTAGGCCAACAGTGAGAACAAGTGCAGACTGCTTGTGGGTGGGTGAAGTTGCCAATTCAAACATGACGACAAATGTTTCACTGCAGAAGATATGTAACTTGAAATGTAATCCTGAATATTTCCTTAATGTCACTGTAATTTAATTACACACTTTTTCATCGTAACTGTAACTGTAATGTTACTGTTA
Organism: Limnothrissa miodon; assembly: GCA_017657215.1. Lineage (NCBI taxonomy): Eukaryota > Metazoa > Chordata > Actinopteri > Clupeiformes > Clupeidae > Limnothrissa > Limnothrissa miodon. The sequence continues at coordinate 2,915,524 of JAGFZM010000014.1, forward strand.
CTTTTATTTTGTAATTAAATTACGTAATTTTGTTACATATAACTAGTTACTGCTCTTCTACTTGTGGTGAAACATCTTTAGTGGATTCTTAGTTCACCCACATCTTACCTTGATCTCTTTCCTTGTCTCTCCTAGTTTGAACTCTAGTGTCCCATGTGTATACTGGTAGTCTGCCCCTGCATTAGCAGAGCCATTTTCTGTGCTGTAGTCCACAAGACATGCACTGTTCCTTGTTCCTCCCTGACAGGTTACCCACAAACTCACAGTTCCACAATTCTCTGAACACTGGTACTGCGCCTGCTCAAAGGCAACACAACTGCAATTGCCCATGTCCACATCTTCAAGTGAAGCTTCAGCAGCAGCTCGACGAGCCTGCCCAGCTGCGGCATATTTCTTTAGAACATTGCCAGCCCCAATCATCATACGGGTAGCCTGAACCCGATAGAAAGCCCGACTTTTGCGCTGTGCCATCATTGTGGAGTAGTTTGCCATTTCAATTAATTGGTCAAGGTCTTTCTCTGGATACTTTAAACGCAGGTCTTTTAGCATACGGATTACCTATTCAGAAGGGAGACCATATAAAACACAGATACAAATTGTAAAAGATTTTAGAAATTAATAAATAAAATAATAAAAAACTGTAATCTTCATTGTAAACATCATAACTTGAAACTGAAATCACTGTGCCAATTAAAGTATTTTATCATGTTTTGGCAATACTACTATCTCTGTGTTAGCTATTTCACTTCTTTACCCTGAACACCTTAAGCCTGCATCTGTATGTAAGACCATGTGTGTTAAGAGGGGCCACCTGTTCCAGTAATACCAGGAGTGTCATTGTTTTTGGTCATTTATCAGTCAAAAAATGTGCACACTATCACTAAATGTCTTGTTTTATGACAGACTGACGGATCATCATTTTAAATAACAGTGCTGAGAAAAGTGCTGTACTATTGCACAAAGGCTTCTTATTAGAGTGCATGAAAATTATTAGCTATTAGAATCTTGTTCCAGCCAAGTGCCCCAACTGTCACACTTGTACCAACTGTCATGCTTTAAGCATACAATCTTGCACTCTTAAGACTAGTTTTGCTCAGCAGTTTAATTAAACTATTGACCATAACTAATACTTAAACTATTCAACTATAGTAGTATTTAACAGTTCAGTCATTCCAACAGTCAGTTATTATCAAATATGACTTTTATGGCCAACCACCACACAAACAACTTAGATGATTTATTTCATTAGGTACTATGTCAGCTTATAGTACTTCACCTGATTAAACCACAAACCACTGTAGTTGCTGATAGCAGCCACAATGAACACCCTAGCACCATCTTAAATACCCTAGGAACAACCTAAATAACACTTTTGATTTTACAACCTAGTAATCAACGTTACTAATCCAGCGACCAGTATAGCAACAGCCATAACTATCCTGGCAGCAACCTAGCAACCACTTCCCCAGTTGCAACCTGGCAACCAACATGACTGACTTAGCAAAAAACATAGCTCCTATATTTCGAAGAGTAGCCACCATTTAAAACCCTAACAGTCTAGCAGCCACTTTAAGTACCCTAGCAAGCACATACAGTAACTACTTCCACAGTAGACAGACAACATGCAACCAATATGATGAACTTAGAAACCAAAATAGCAACATACTATACTATTGTATGCTTACTAGTCATTCAGAAAACATTTAATGGTCATAAAAACGTGATGTGTATATTAGAAGCTCCCTCAAAAATGTGTAATTCTTTAAACGTATATTTCTGATAAACAGCTGAACAATTTTGCATTGCTTTTAAATTTCGTTAATTTGTGGTCAAATATGTATCTCAAGGGTATGTGTTTGATAATGACCATTCCTATAGGCGAGATTAGAGAATTACAAATGCTGAATCAATGTAATTGAATAGAGGATTTTGAAATTAAATGTAATACATCAAGATCCGCTCAATAGATTTTTGGTATAGACACAATTTGGAAACTTACAGCATCTCTCAAACACACATTCAAGACAATTACTATCCTTTATGTAAATATTAATACAAATATTTTGAATTTCCTCTCCCCCTTTTTTCTCACCTCTTCCCTATTGGGTTCTTGCTCTTTGCTGTTCTCCATTGATATAATGGTACTAGTGGAGTTACTTATGGAATTACTCGTATTGATTTCATGGAGCTTTCCCTCCATTATGACATCAATACCCTTTGGAGCCAGGCCACCTTCGGTCTCTACTATAATGCCATGCCGCTTGTCAGCACGGTAGCGCTTGTAGAGATATTTGTAAAAGAGAAGTCTACGATCCGCAATCCAGGCCAGGAGCACACATAATGGGAAAAAAAACAATGTGACAAGAGCCTCCCACACCTGTAATAAAGAAAAAGACACAAACTCTTCTGTAAGAATGTGTAAGAAAGAATAGTAGTAAATGAACTGCATTTAGCGCTTTTCTACTCCTACAAGCACCCAAAAAACTTCACCTCACATTCACCCATTCACACACCAGTGGCAGAGGCTGCGATAATACTCTTCATAAATGTACAATGGATATAAACAGGCTGATGAAACACATAAAGCTACCATGAATGCAATCCTATAGCGTATTTTAGTATTTCAGGGTGGCATATATTACCAAAATTATTTATCGATCAAGGATGTTTAAAAAAGATTATTGAAATGTAGGCCAAAAGAAACAAACTATATACCTTCATATGCAACCAGGCTATATACCTCAGATTTGCACACATGCATACCACAACCACATACCTCTCGTGTGCATCGAGTTTTCCTGTTTTTGTTAACCAGCATCGTAAATAATTTTTTATCTATACAGCCAACAAAATATTCAAAATTGTCCATTAAGGCCTATTTTTGCCCACACAGTGTAAACAAAAATGAATAAACGGTGTCAGGATATAACCGATAATGGCTTGTTTACAGAACAGTTGCACTTGTTGTTGGAATGCACACGACCGTCCAGCTGCCGTCCAGCCGAGACCCCCTGCACTGTAAGGACTGGAAAGCCCCAAACGAGGAAGTAGTTTTTCAGTGATCGTTGATAAGAATGTAGCACAAATTAGCAAGTGCATCTTTTAGTCAGTGTCTACAACATAGCACAAATTAGAAAATCGTATTACATTTGTCAGTGTCAGCGTTTTTCAGTTATAGTTTTGGATGTTGAATGGTTGTACAAACAAACATAAGAAATAACCTTACCCTTACCTAACGTTACCCTATGACAGGCCTATTCAATTGGCGGCCCGCGATGACGCTGCAGACCCAGATGACGCTGCAGCAATAAAAGTAAAACACCATTCACTAGCCTTTATGAAATGAAGCTCATAATTGGCAGGTAAAAACCGTTCATGGTCCTCACCGATTTAAACATTAACCGCTATTTTAACCTGCTCTATGTGTTTATGTCAATTTTGATCTATCAGAAACCATTCGTTTAGTCACAGAAAAATAGTAACGTTATGCTCGTCTTTATCAAACTGTGGAGTAAAATTCCATTTTCAGAGTGGCTGATTGAATTTACGATCGCACCACGAATATCAGAAACAAACCAGCTATTTAAGGCCTCACCCTCAACCCTACCTTTTACTGGTTGATATATAATGCATAAAAATTGCATGCATTCTCAATCTTTTTGAGTATTCAATGTCATCAATTTAAAGGGTAAAAAATAATATATTATAATTAGAGTTTGTGAAAAGTGTCTGATTAATGACGGATTATCTTCTTGTTATCTTCCTCACAAACTCTCATCTTCGCGGAACTGGGGACTGGGAAAAAACGTCACTTCCGGTCCTTACAGTGCAGGGGGTCTCTCGGTGCAGTTGGGCCTGACAGTGCAGCTGCAGCTAGATGCCTCTCGGAATGTACAACACTGCTTTAGCCAGTATTAAGAGGATAGTCTAATCCCTCCAAAAAAGAAGGGGGTTGTCATGAGTCCTTCAGACTGAAATGTGTTATATTGTTACAATTCAATATTTCTCCAAAGTGTACCTGCATGGTTGGGATGAGGGCTGTGGTCAATGCTCTCACCTTCACTTTAACAAGATGTTCCTTTGGGAACAGAAGTGTTAAGGATTTGAAGGGAAAAGGAAGGTAGCATCAGACAAAGAGTCTCTGGAGGGGGCCAAAAAGCTTTACTATTCCATCTGGTCTTGCACTCCTGGATGAGCTGAGCGTGCTGTCTGACTTTCAAATACAATTGAAACCAAAAGTTTACATACACTACAACATTTTTTTCTCGCTGTCTGACATGAAAGAAGAAAAAAATCTTCCAGTTACAGGTCGTAAGGATTAAAGGGCTCATAGAATGCAAAACCGCATTTACCTTGTTATTGTAAAACTTCAACACAGTCTCTCGCCTGCTTCTACATGTAAGTTTCAAACTAGAAATGGCAGCGCTGAAACGGGCCAATCTGAACAGAGGCCCGCAGTTACGTAAATGAAGGATACACCTCCTACTTTTTCATGGTCCAATCAAAGATTGTCTATAACTGTCTCTGGTCCAACCGCCTGTTCCCAGGTTGAATTTGCCAGGGGGGGCGGAAATACGAATTGTTTTGATCTAACCCATGGTGGTATTATAAAACTTGGAGAAAGTGACCAAGTCCCACCCCCATTCATTTCAATGAGAAATGCTAGGCTAGGGAATTCAGCCAAAATTGAATGATTTTTTCATCGTTTAAAATGGAGTTTTGTGAAGCCTATTTCCGGTACCATTTTACTTGGCTAATTATATAATGCATTACTGATTGACGTAAGGTTGAGCAGTAAGCTATATGGATGACAGGAATTGGCCGTTTACACGGTACTTTGGATGTTACACATTGGATGTTTACTTCCTTTGTGAACGTGTATTGTTTTCTTGTCCTGCCTTTAGCAGCACTCCCATGAACTTAATGCCCACCCGAAATGTGTATGTTAATGGTTGGCTTAATTTACCTTTTCTGGTGCCGTTTGAAAAGTTTCTACAAGTACATGCATGGTGAGAGCGCATATTATGTGTGGTTTGTTTTTAACATGCTGTTTGTCTTGAACTTGTGGGTCTATATACAATGGGCGTCTCTTGATAGGCGTCTACTATGAATAAATTATTATCAACATGCACACGCGATGGAGCTCGTGCCAAACACTAAACTCGTGCATGAGCCGAGTTTTGGTCACCCACCAATCAGCATTTGGAAAATGGTACCGGATTCGATGTAATGTATGGAAAATGGCGATGAGGAAGTGGCATGCTAATTGGCTGAAGCTAACCACACAAATCCTGACCCCCTGTTCTAACCCTTTTAAATGAGCCTGAATAAGAGTCTTTAGCAGTGCTCCTGGGTCACTTTCAGACGCACAAATTTACACTATTATTGTACCTCAAAGAACAATTTCTGATGGTCAAAGATGTTGACATGTTCTATGATACCTTTAACAAAATCATTTCTATTTGCTAAATGTCACAATGTTACCAAATACTAATGAAATGTATGTAAACGTTTTGGATATCCTTCCATAAGCTTTTCACAGTTGGCAGAAATTGTGGCCCAATCCTCCTGACAGAAATGGTGTAACTGAGCCAAATTTGTAAGCTGCCTTGCTCACACATGGCTTTTCAGCTCTGCCCATAAATTTGCCCAAAACTTTGTGATGCTGAAATGCGGTTGATTTCACGTTTAAAAACTTTACTTGTGTCATAGTTATGGTTGAAAATACAATGTACGTTATCAACAAAGTTAAATTATAACATGTTTAGGCCACACCACTAACATTAGTTAGTTCTCTGATTTTTTTTTCAGGAAAAATATGGAGCGAGCGAAATAATAATAAAAAAAAGGTAAATTAGCACATTCACAGTTAATGTTCATTAAAGACATTTACTCTAGGAAAAACAACACTTTTTGTCATGCAGGTTTTAGGGAATGTACGAAAATTCATAATTCTGTCATTCTATGTTATGTAAAGGTTTGACAGTTGTCATTTATTTAAGAGTTTGTGAATCTAAGCACCAAGCAAGCTGGCTGTGGAATTAAGGTATGACATATAATGTAGACTACGTCTAGGCTGCTGTAGCCTACGTTCAAACTTATATTGTCACAGTTCATCAAAGGGCATTAGAACGTCAAAATCTCATTGAGTCACCAGATAGCAATTAGATAGTGACTAAAACTCCATGATCAGCGCAACAGAGATGAATATTCATCAACGTGCAGTCACGTGAATCTAGAAAAAAGACTATTTATTTTCATGAGAAACAGAAGCATGTGTGTGTGCGCGCGCAAGGATGTGAGTGTGTAGGCACATGCTATTCATTTATTTATTGATTGATTTTGGTGGCGAAACACTTTGAATGGGTTTTTTTTTTTGCCTCTCAATCAATGAAATATCAAACTTACCTCCACAGAGTTGCACAAGAGACTGCTCTTGGCACCGTGAGTACAACTGTGCAAAGTTCTCATCCTCTTTAATTTCAATGCACTTCTCTTCTGATCAAATATTCTAATAATTGCAAACACTGGCCTAGCAGGATCCCCTTCCACCGGCATCTTTCCTCATATCATGTCTCTAAGCCCTAAGCCTACTTGCACTTTTTTACTTAACAGTTTTGTTGTGCATCTGCACTTTATTGTTGTCAACGTCTACGCATGGGACAAGTGTGAAACGTAATTTCGATTCCTTTATATGTCAAGTACATGTGAAGAAATTGACAAATAAAACTGACTTTGACTTTGTCTCTTGCGCTCTGAAGTGAATGGTGCGATTTGATTGGTTTTCAACATCACTTGAATGCTGCATGCTGTTTGCAGTATTATAGCTATCAGCCATGGTGTTTTTTATGTTCGTGTGAGTTCGAATTCAATTTTATTTTTATTTCATTTAGCATTTTTTTCAAGTGGCGAATCCGAGAACCAACTAATTTTATTGGTGTGGCCTTAAATTGATTTGGTATTTTATTATCCTTCTGATTCTTCTTGTGTCACATCTGTTAATTCTGAGTAAGCCTGAATTTCCCTGGCTTCTATTATGAGTCGCCTCTGATGGCCACTCCAAGACACAGATTTTCTCATGATGCCATCTATTTTGTGAAGTGCATCAGTCCCTCCTGCAGCTAAACAGTCCCAGAACATGATGCTGCCAACCCCGTATTTCACAATTGGAATGGTGTTCTGAGGCTTGCAACCTTCCCCCTTTTTCCTACAAACATTATGGCCAAACTCAATTTTTAGTTTTGTCTGATCACAGGACATGCCTCTAAAAAATAAGGTCTTTGTTCATGTGTCTATTTGCAAACATTAATCTGGCTTCTTTCTGACAGAGCGGCCATTCAGCCCGTTTCTGATAGGGAGTGGGACCTTTAGCATTAGCCAGTTCTCTCTTTAACTCGGTCAGATCTTTCCATAGTGCAGGATCAGTTGAGATGGAAAAATGATCTACTGGCTTCGGCAGGAGACACCCACTAACCTTATCTTCTTCCCCTTTTAATGCGGTCCAGCTTCTGTATCGATGCCCCAACCTTAATCCAACATTGCACATACTGTACTCACACTCGCACACATGCTGACATTTGCCATGTTTGAAAATGCGTCCTAAGCACTACTGGCACACTAATAGTGACACAAAGTAGTGAAAAGAATGCAGCGTGTGGAAAAAAAAGGATATCACCAGTACACAAAAGTTTACGATTTTGCTTACCTATTTAAAGGAACTTGCCACCGTTTTTTCATACTGAACTATGTTTTTCCCTGGTTGTAGACGAGTTGATACATACCTCTCTCGTCTTTGTGCATGCTCTCAGTCACGCTGGTGGGCTGCGGTACTTGCTAGCTAACTATGCTAGCATTTAGCATATCACATTACTTTCATTAGGATCCAAACGGGGGTGAAGTTAGAAGCAATCAAGCACTTCCACATTTTCCCTATTTAAATATGGTTACGTGAGTAGTTACATGACCAAGTATGGTTGCACAAAATAAAACGTGTCAGTTTTCTAAGCGAATAAAAAGGATAACTATAATGTATTGGTGGAATTATACTTAGGAGCACTTCGCCTTCGGCGCAGTAATATCATCACTCCTGAAAAATCCTCTCCCCCTCCCCCTCTTGCGAATCTCACTCTCACTTCTATTAATAGAATCAACGTGACCTGCATGCCTGCCCTACCAGTAGTAGCTTTGTTTGAGTAGAGTTGAGGAAGCAACAGAGATAAGATAGCTAGTGTTACTTTTAAGTTGAAGTCATTCACATTCTGAAACAATAGACTTGTGGACTGCTCAGAAAAGATGAAAGATATTGAGGTATATAGATGGGTCAATAACAACATTTTGGGAGAACATCTGATGCAGAGTTGCCATAAGATGACAGATGATACCCCTCCTCCTTGTCTGTCTTCATGGGTAACATTAATGAAGTTGTTGTCAAGGGAGTGGTGTCAGGGATTTGGGTCTTTTTTGTCTTTGACTTTTAGTTTGTGGTCTTTCATGTGCTTTTTTTTCTGTTGTTTTTGTGTTGATTTCCCTGTCTACCATGTGCTTGTCTTTGCTTTTGTTTACTTCCTGGTTTTTGTCACATGATCTTGTGTTATCCCCATCTAGTTCCAAGTTACCCTGTTTCATGTTTCATGTTCAAAAATTTTTTGCATAAGTCAGTAAAATTCAGTTCTCTGAAATCTGTTTGGCTGTCATAGATTGAGGTCCTCAATCCTGCCAGAACCATGACAAGGAGATTAGAACCAGGTTCCAAATAAATTAATTAAATAAACTTTAGGGGTATAAAAAGATAATTAATAAAAATCACTTTTTATTAAGTGACTGACATTTAACAGAGCAGGCTTGTGTAGAACCCATCCCCTAGTGTCGCATTTCATGAAGGGTGCCAGGTACCCTTTGAGCCACTGGAATCAATAAGCCTCAAGCTCCTCTCTCTGAAGACTGCGCTCCTACTGGCTTTGACCTCAGTGAAGCGCATGGGTGACCTGACTCAAAAAAACTTTTCAGAAGTCTAAGTTGCATCTATGTTAATATGTAGAGCTTGAAACCTTTATTTCATTGGCATAATTTGACTTTTCCTGAATGACTGAATCAAACTTACAATTTACTTGTTGACCTCAAAAATGCAATAAAAGTAAAAGAAGCAAGTGAATACCTCTATGGTGGTGTATGTACATACCTGAACAATGCCAGGGCTTATGACTGCAAGGATGAGATAAAGCCAGATGTAAGCAAAGATGCTCCAGAAAGCAGTTATAAAAAAAACTCGCAAGTGCTTGATTTTTCGTGATTCACCAGCAGGGATGGTCCATACACACAGTCCAATAATTACAAACATATTGAAAGCAGCACTTCCCACAATAGTTCCTGGACCAAGTTCCCCTGATTCAAAGCCATGGCCACAGACCTGGTCAAAAAAAGATTTTCAAAATGTTTGTACCATACATTCTCTATTGATTCACTGTACAATTTGTTCATACATGCAAGTTTTAATGGTATGGTCTTGAGTGTGAAATGAACGGCTGTGGATGCATGTATACTTGCATGTAAATGTAACATATTACCTCAATAACAGATAACAGTATCTCAGGAGCAGAGGATCCTAAAGCCATTAAAGTGAGATTGGACACCGTCTCATTCCATATTCTTACTTTTGTTATGATTACCTCTCCATTTGAATCAGTGATTTTAACTTCTCTTTCCTGACAGAAAATTGAAAAAAAATCAGGAGAGCTAGATTAGCAGTCTGGAGACTAATGACAAATGTCGATACTTACAACAAAACACTGGTGGACAGTGCCCTTTTAGTAGGACATCAGGCTGGATAAATTCACACACTCAAATTAGCTTAGCCCATTTGTTTCATTAGGATCCAAACAGAAGCGACCAAATCGACCAGTAAGGAGTGACCAAACACATCCACATTTTTCCTATTTACATGTGGTCACTCAAGTAGTTAGCTAAGTCAATATGCTGATACAAAATAAAATGGGTAGATTTTCTAAGCGGATATTAAGGAGAACTTTAATACATGGCAGAAAAACATCTGGGAGGCCTTCACTGCTGGCGCAGTTATAATAAGCAGAACGTATACTGCTGTCATTTTTCACATAATGTTGCTGCACTAATGGCTTAACCTGTAACAAAATGGCACCTTCTGGCAAGTGCCATTGGCTAAGGTAATGTTTACATGTATATAGATATTTTTCTCTCTTTTTTTTTTTTTAAATCTGTTTTTATTTATTTATTTATTGTGTCACAGAGTCCGGCTTTTTAAGAAAATAAGTTTTCATTTGAGGTGGCTAAAACTCCATTTACATGTTAAACAAAAAGCTCTATCAGATAAAAAATATAAATATAAACATCCAGATACATGTAAACAGGGCTTAAGTTTGTGATGAATGATTCTGTAAAGTTGGAGTCAAATCCCTGTCAAATTGTCTGATTTGTTTTACATTGATTTGGTCGGAAAGCATTCTGTCTACTCCCACTTGTAAGCAATTGAGAAGAAGCAGTGTACCTGTGAGGTGATGACCTCAATGGCAGCCATGAAGCGGTCTGCGATGATCGACACACCAAGAAACATGTAAAGGAGGCAGCTGAAGTAGAGCACGGCCCGTCCTGCTTGCTCACCCGTGCCTGGGTCTTGTGGTTGCCACACAGGCAGTAAAATTCCTGGTTTACATACTACCAGCTCAGTGCAGGAATGCTTTGGAGGAACACTGCTGGAGATTCCACTGCCACTGCTGCTGTTCCCCTGAGCTGATAAAGAGAAACTGAGAGAGGTCGACACATCCAGTCGACAAAACAACAAAAGGTGCAGAGAGGTAAGGAAGGTGAAAGGAAGGGAAACCATTGTGTCTTTGCAAGGTAATCAGAAAAGGAAAGATTTTTAAGAAGAGCAAAAAGATAGACAAAGGAGAAAATAGAGAATTGAAATTTAAATAAAAACCATATTCTACATACTAGTGAAAATTATGATTAAGAATTTTCCAGTAAAGAACTGGTTCTTTTATGGCAGTTAATACCAACATCCAAACAGTTCCAATAGTAGGTCATCTTGATCTTCAGTTTTTGCAGTTTCCACAATGTAACTACTGTATGGATGGTACTATAAGTTTACAACATAAACTATGTAACTTATGTTGTAACTATAAAGTTTCCCTTCTTCATGACATTAACACAAGCTTTTGCCATAGCTGAACTTCATCTACCTGTCTCAGAGGTCTAACTGCTTTGAATGAGCCAATCAATCAAGTTGATTCATGCCAATTCGCACCCTTCGTTAAACCATGCCGCCCACTGTTACTATTACCCAGTCCGATGACTAATATATTTGAATCTGTTTAGATATCATAACAGCGTGAAATTCGGAAGTGTTTAAGTGGACATTAACCTGACTTCGCTATTGCAGACTGGATATGCTTGCTGCATGCTAGCACCACAGACACCTCAGGAACATTTTAAGTCAAGCAAACCAACCAAATCATATTACAGTATCTTCCTTTATAGTAAAAAGTGTTATTGCCTGATGATAGCTATACATATATCAGTAAAGCATGACATACATCATCTTGGTTGGATCACTGTATATGCACAGTCAGTGACCTTAGGTCACAAACTGGTCATGAAACAGTTCAATTATTACACACCACAGCCATATTACACACCACAGGCGAATTCAAGTCCTGCTTTCCTTTTCAGCCTTAACCAAAAACAACATAGTTTACCAGATTCAACAATCACTGCAAATGAAAAGAACTTGAGAGGTAATGGCTCACCTACAATCACAATCAAACTGCTTGACTGATAGTTCAAAGTTTGATCTTAAGAAAACACCTCTTTATCTATTCTTAGGTAGAAGGGCTAAAAGCATTCAAAGGGGTTATAGATTAATGGTGTCAGTTTCTTTTTTTTTCCATCAATGAGCACATACACTGTGTTACTATAACACATCTCCATTCCTTTAAACGGTAACAACCACAACAGTTTCACTGACAACCAATAGAATGTCTGTTAAGAATAAAGGACCTGTACTTGATAGTAAGACGTGAACAAATGAACTTGTTCATAACTCTCTTGTATGTTTGTGTTTTAAATCACAGACTGTTTAAATGTACATTTATTTCCTATATGCATAAGTTGCAACTCAGTGACAAGTGCAAATGACCTAGACAACTGCACTCTATTTAAAGTTTTGGAGTTCTTTGCTAAAATCACTTTTCTCATCCAGTTTCATTCCCAACTAAGGCCACACCAATAAAATTAGTTGGTTCTCGGATTTTTCCAGGAAAAATATGGAGCGAGCGAGCGAAATAAAAATAAAAATTAAAAAAAATTCTGAAGGTAAATTAGCACATTCACAGTTAATGTTCATTAAAGACATTTACTCATGCGTTAAGGAAAAACTAAATGTGGCCTAATTTATAAACTTAACTTTCACACCCCACAGCACACTTTTTGTCATGCAGGTTTTAGGCAATGTACAAATTCATACTTCTGTCATTCTATGTTATGTAAAGGTTTGACGGTTTGTAATTTATTTAAGAGTTTGAGAATCTAAGCACCACCAAGCTTAGGCTGTGTAATTGAGGTATGACATATAATGTTGACTACGTCTAGGCTGCTAGCCTACGTTAAAACTCATTTTGTCACAGTTCATCACAGGGCATTAAAACGTCAAAATCGCATTGATTCACCAGCAATTAGATAGTGACTAAAACTTCGTGATCCGGAGATGAATATCCATCAACGTGGAGTCACGTGAATCTAGAAAAGAGACAATTTTTTTGCATGAAAAAGAGAAGCGTGTGTGCGTTTGTATGTGTGCGCGCGAGGATGTGAGTGTGTAGGCACATATTAATTTATTTATTGATTGATTTTGATGGCGAAACACTTTGAATGTTTTTTTTTCGCCTCTCAAACAATGAAATATCAAACTCACCTCCACAGAGTTGCACAAGCAGACTGCTCTCGGCACCGTGAGTACAACTGCGCAAAGTTCTCATCCTCTTTAATTTCAATGCACTTGTCAAATGTTTTTCTCTTCTGATCAAATATTTTAATTCAATTCAATTCAATTCAATTCAATTTTATTTATATAGCGCATTTTTACAAAAGGCATGTCACAAAGCGCTTAACACAAGAGGCCCAATGAGCAACAGGGGCAAGGAAAAACTCCCTAGCAGCGTTTTTTGTTTTTACTTGTTATGGTAGAGGAAGAAACCTTGGGCAGTTCCGACGGCTCAAGGGCCTAACCCAACTGCCTAGGGCAGGTTTTCAGTCTCTCAGATGGTGATTAGTCCAGTATTATTCCATTAGATACACATTACAAGAAAATTTTGGTAAATAAAGTAATATAGGAGTCCCATTAGAATCCCAGGATATATCCCAGGGGCCAGCTAGAGGCTGTATCAATCATGTCAGGGTCATCTGTGAAGCTGAAGGCAGACCGCCCAGGAAGCCAGAAATGCAGGATCAGGCAGTGGAAGGCAGGGGTGACCCTCAGTGGGGTGGGTTGAGGACCATTCAGGAGTGCAGCCGGATCACATTGGAAGAAGGTCCCAGGAGAACCCAGGAGGTGCAGGCGCAGGCAGTGGAAGGCAGTGATGACTCAAGGCAGGGTGGTAATGGCATGGAAAATCAGAGAGGAGATGCGTTAGAACAGTCTCCATCAGATTTCAGAGAATGTGAGTTATAATGCATATGAAACCATATACAGATGTTGGCTAAGTGAAGAGAGAGAAGTAAGTGGAGAGGAAAGAGAGAGGAGGAGAAAGACAGAGTGAAAATTGTACGGGTTAACAGATGGGTGGATTGTGGCGGCATTAAACTATAGCAGCATAACTAAGGTATGATGTATAACAAGCCAACACCACCAAAGGAAATGGTCAGTGGCCACCAAGCCCTGGACGGGAGCTTACAGCAGAGGCAGTCCTTTTCAATAATACCCTGAGGAGGTGCGGCTTACCATACACCATCCCTAACTAAAGGGGTCAGTAAATAGAAAAGTTTTGAGTCTAGATTTAAAGGTGTTGAGAGTGTCCGCTTTACGAATGTTAGAAGGGAGTTTGTTCCACAGGACAGGCGCACGATGGCAGAATGCTCTTCCTCCCATTGTCGATTTTGATATTCTAGGAATTACTAGAAGACCAGCATTCTGTGACCTTAGGGGTCTAGAAGGGTGGTAGGGAACAAGTAAGTCTTTAATGCTGGAGCAAGGCCATTAAGGGCTTTATATGTTAGGAGAAGTATTTTAAAATCAATTCAATTCAATTCAATTCAATTTTATTTATATAGCGCATTTTTACAAAAGGCATGTCACAAAGCGCTTAACACAAGAGGCCCAATGAGCAACAGGGGCAAGGAAAAACTCCCTCGCAGCGTTTTTTGTTTTTACTTGTTATGGTAGAGGAAGAAACCTTGGGCAGTTCCGACGGCTCAAGGGGCTAACCCAACTGCCTAGGGCAGGTTTTCAGTCTCTTAGATGGTGAGTAGTCCACTATTATTCCATTAGATACATATTACAAGAAAATTTTGGTAAATAAAGTACAGTAATATAGGAGTCCCATTAGAATCCCAGGATATAGTCCCATGTCATTAGGCGCAGTCAAGCCAGGGGCCAGCTAGAGGCTGTAACAATCATGTCAGGGTCATCTGTGAGCTGAAGGCAGACCGCCCAGGAAGCCAGAGATGCAGGATCAGGCAGTGGAGGGCAGGGGTGACCCTCAGCAGGGAGGCAGTGGCATGGACAGTGGAGTGGGTTGAGGACCATTCAGGAGTGCCGCCGGATCACGTTGGAGATTTTAATAACTGCAAACACTGGCCTAGCAGGATCCACCGGCATCTTCCTTCATATCGTGTCTCTTGTCTCTTGCGCTCTTAAGTGAAAGGCGCGATTTGATTGGTTTTTGACGTCACGTGAACGCAGCATGCTTTCAGTATTATAGCTATCAGCCACTGTGTTTTTTATGTTCGTGTGAGTTCGAATTCAATTTTATTTTTATTTCATTTTGCATTTTTTTCAAGCGGCGAATCCGAGAACCAACTAATTTTATTGGTGTGGCCTAACCCATTCACCCATAAATCTAGCAAAATGATACAGGTGTGAAAGGAATGAGACATGATTTGCGAATATTTGTGAATATTCTATATACCACATTTGTCAAAGTCAAGGCCCGCGGGATTATCTACAGCCAGTGGGATGATATTTGATTAGTATTAGAACCGGCCTGCATGCCGCAGCCGCCTGCTGGTGTTTTGCATGCACCAATAGCCTACTCCATTCCCCAAAATGCAATGGTAACCCACAAACTCACTGCCCTGCCGCAAGCAGACTTTAACTTCATTATTCATTGGCATTCAGATCAGATGTTCGCTATATGTGGTTCGCTAGTTATTTCTCATTATAGAGATGCACATACTTGCCGCTAACTATTTCTTGTGTAGACTATAGGCACGTTGCTAGCTATTACTATACTATTACTATAGCAGTGTTTCTCAAAGTGTGGTCTGCCAGCGACTTCTAGTGGTCTGCAAGGAGATCAGTAAAAAAATATGTTAATTTGGTGTTTCCCAAGTGGCTAATACATGAACATTATGCCTATTAGAAGGGTAAAGATGAATGTGTCTTGATAGATATGTAGCACAAAGCTTGAAATTCCTGAAAGAGCCATAAAAAATATTTATTAAACTTCCAGCTTGAAACAAGCTGGCAAAAACCATTAAAAACTTCAAAATAGTGAACATCTTTTGATTGAAAGCTGTTTTACCCAATATTATTGAGTCTTAGATTTCCAACGATGCATAGGTTGCCTGTTTTATGTAAAAGTTTATTTGATTGGTCTACGCGTAACAGGACATTTGCATTTGAATTGCTCAGTGCGTCACGTCATTTGGCACAAGCATGTGTACCAGTGTTTTGGATTTTTCATGAACAAAGCAAAATGGAGCGATTTAATCATGCCCAAGTGCTGCAAATGATTTTTGATAATGATTTTCCTGAGGCAGAGGGGGACATGGAATCAATAAGTGATGGTTATCTGGCCAGTATGGATTCCTTTGACCCTGTCTTGGACATGTAAGTGCATGCTGAAAGTTGAACAGCTCACTAGTATGTATTTAAATTGGTTGTTTGGAGCTCAAGTTTATATATATATATATATTGGATTTAACTATATGACTTTTTTGACAATTTTATTACGATTTTTTTCAATATTGCGATTGTGATTTTACTGCGATTTTTCACAATAAAAAACACAAGCACCAAATATGTCCCATTAATATGTATATTTGTACACAATGTGTAATTAAAAATAGAAAATGAACTACTCATTATTCAGCATATTTTTATTCAAGAGAATATCTTGTTGCGTTGAACCCCAATCCTTGTTCAACACAGTGCGGAGTGTAGCTAACAAACAAGTCTATGCATTAAGTCTATGCAGTTACAAAACAAAAAGAAATTGCACACCTCTGCGATTTTGAAATTGCGATTATATTGCAAATGCGATTAATTGTCCAGCCCTACTTTGGAGGACATTAATCCAAAGGTATTTCCATTTTGTCCCAAACGGACACCTGGACCTCAGCTGAATCTCCAGAACTACAGCCCTCTGGAACTTTTCCAGCTGTTTTTTACACCACGGGTCATCCAAACTCTATGTGCCAATACCAAAAAGCGCATAGGCAGGCAAAAAGAGACTGGAAAAACTTGACACCGGAGGAATTACTGAATTGGATGGGAATGGTGCTTTATCTTGGCCTGGTCAAGGTCTCAGCTGTGAGGGACCTGTGGAAGAAGGAGAGGGTGTTAAGCTTTTCCTTTCCTCCAACTGTTATGCCAGGCTAAAGATTTGAGTCAATCTTGGCCAACCAGCATATAAATGACCCTGATACCACGGGCAAGAATGACCAGCTCCATGGTCAGTCTGGTCATGATCAACTGTGTAGACTGCGTCCTGCCCTTGATGAAATCATCAATGCTTGCTGGTCAAACCACCACACCCACCAAAACTTAGCGGTAGATGAACGCATGGTAAAAACCAAGGCAAGGATTTGGATGAAACAGTTCATGAAAGACAAGCCTACAAAATGAGGCTACAAACTTTTCATGTTGACAGACAGTAAGAATGGTTACACACGTGACTTCACTATTTATGAAGGGAAGGCCAAGTCTCCTAGTGGGATTGAGCTTTGAAGCAGTTGTCAACCTCATAAATCTGTGTTACCTAGGCACAGAGTACCACATTTATTTCGACAATTTCTACACTAGCGCCATGTTTCATACACCTCCACCAGAAATTTGGGGCCTGTGGAACGATTTGCGAGAGACGTCTGGGGTTTCCGCGGACAAAGGCGAATGCACTTCCTTAGGATGCTCAGCGGGGAGACATGAGGTGGATCTGGGAAGGTCCTCTTCTCTATGTCAAGTGGCAGGACACACGTGAAGTTACAATGTGTTCTACCATTCATAAGGCCTATAATTGGGAGACCACTCAACGTAATACACAGAGAGACGGTGTCTGGGTAAGGGAGACCATCCCTGTGCCTGCAGCTGTAAAGCAGTATAACAAGTACATGGGAGGAGTGGATCTGTCCAATGCCCTTATTAAGTTTTACACAGTAGAAGGCAAAACTTCTAAATGGTATGTAGAGCTGTTTCTCCACCTTATTGACATTGCTGTGGTCAACAGCTTGGCAAACTAGCCATCACTAGTTAGCTAGTGATGAATGTAACATTCATGTAACATTCAATTTAAACCCTAATACTGGCAAGTATTGTTCAATTATGTTTAATTCAGTTTTAATTATGAATGGTTCATGAGAAAATCGCAATGTTTCATTCGTCCCCCGTTTCAATTATCCCAGTTCTACTGTAGAGGTTTTGATGCTGCAATACAATACATTTTTTTTTCACATTTAACGTAAAAGTTAAAAATCTCGGGATACAAACACAATCACTGAAATGTGATGTGAACTGGCCTAACTCATCTTATTTTGCCCATCCATGCCATTACCAGCTCGGCCTGGTCATCACCACCTCCCACTGCCTGATCATGCGTCGCTAACCTCTTTGTTGGACTGCTAACAACTCCATGGGCCATGCCACTACCACCCTGCTGAGAGTCATCCCCAAGAACTTGGCTGTACAGTAATACTTGGCTATTAATGCAAATGCACTATTGTGGCGTAAATGACGCATTGGAATCAACACTGGAATTTAGGCTACCGGTACTCTTAATTTTTAAAGGTTTTACTTCATTCTTGCAGCTTGCAAAATTGGCATATGCTAATTTATATGTTTTTTACAACTAGCAATAGGGTCTGTACATTTACATTTACATTTATGCATTTAGCAGACGCTTTTATCCAAAGCGACTTACAAAACGAGGATAACAATCGAGCTACATAGCAGAAACCTTAAGGAGCATAGTGCTAAGTGATAGTGCTTCAGTTCATTTTAGTGCTAGGATAGAAGATGTTCTCTGAATAGCTGGGTCTTTAAGAGCTTTTTGAAGGCCTCCAGAGATGGCCCTGTTCTGATTGTTTTTGGTAGGTCATTCCACCAGCGTGGGACGACATATGAGAAGAGTCTGGATTGCCTTGGGCGAGGTGCCGGGACTGCCAGTCGACAGTCATTGGAGGACTGGAGTGTTCGGGAGGTAGCCTGAGCTTTTACGAGAGCGCTTAGATAGAAAGGGGCAGATCCTCTAAGCACTTTGTAAGTCAGCATCAGTGATTTGAATTTGATCTGTATGTTACATACATTGAAATACTAATGTAAGACATGTTTAAAGACATAAAATAGATCAAATATTCTTAGAATTGCCTTGGGGCAACAATCACAAGGGGAGACCTGCTGGCCGACTTATTGTTCCACACTCAGAAAAAAGGGTGGGCAGGCCTAGCCAGCCATAAGCTGTTGGCAGATCCAGATGAAAATTGAGGGGGTTGGGGTGGGGGGGCTCAAAATCAGCTGTTTGAGCCTTTGTTAGAAAGCAATGGCCAGCAGGTGATATCAGAGTCTGTGCTTTAAATACTACACATTTCTTGTATTTTCTTCTTACACCTAAATAAAGTTAGAGATAAACTAAAACAAAAATTGTGAAATTGTGAAAATTTGTGAAATTGCCAATAACTTTCACTGTACTGTAGTAACAAGCCATTGTCTAAAAGGAAGCAAGGGAGAAAGTGAGTCTGAAACAGAGATGATGATAGACAGACAGCCAAGCCAGCCGGTGTCTATTACCATGGCCACTTCTCCTGACAATCCTGTTACCTTAGAAGGAGCAGCAGTCTCAACTTCTGTGCTGGTACAGAGTTGAACAAGTTATGCAATATTCAGCACAAGAAAAGACCAATGAGGCACATGCATTAACTCTCGAAACACAAACGACACACACACACACACACACACACACACCCCTACATATAAGCTTTAGGCATTGTTAATGTGTTACTAAATGGTTACTCTTTACAGACAACATGTTTACTGTGTGTATGTCAGCTCACAGGTCTGGTTACTTTACTGTTTATTTTTTCTTTGTTTCATCTTATATTACAAACACAATATATGAAAAAACAGAACTAAAAGCAAATAATAATCAAAATAAAAGTTTGTGTGGTTTAAAGCATGAGGATATTATCTATTGAAAAAACTAAAGATGAAAACAAACAAGAAAAAAGAAAAAACACACTAGACCATAAATTACACACTAAACGTTTACCTGCTGCAGTAAGACTATGCCTGCATTGTCTGCATGCCTAATCAACTATTATTTTTAAAAATATCTTGCTGGATCCAAACACTACAGATCATATTAAGACTCTCCTTTTACTGTCTGAGACAATACTATAATTTAAAAAAAACTGACAAAAAAAGAGACCCAAGCAGTGTGTATTGCTGAAACATGTCAGATAGTCAGCTGGTTCTTTAGTAGCTGTATTTTGGATTTTGGACTCTTTTTTCCGATGTCACTGGTCTTGCTCTTTTCAATATCCTTTTTCTTTTTGGGGAGAAGAAGACGCCTTTTCCTGAAATTCAGATTTTGAGTATGTGTGATCCGCCTTTCACGTGAGATTGCCAATAACTTTCACGAGTTTCACGTGACAGCGAAAAACGTGAACGCCGAAGCATCAGTGTAGCCTACTATGTCCCTTACCGGCTAATGTATTTCAAGATGGCGAATGACTATGGAGCGAGGCCACCCATTCATGCCTATGTAAATCGACCATTTAGAATACTTGAAATTGATGGTGGTCATAAATATTCATGAAAAAGCACATATTTGGGAAGGGGTAAGATTATAATTAGATTATGAACAGCTAAAAATGCTATACACTGTACCTTTAATGATAAGTTGATATGGTATGAACACGTTTCATCACTTTTGGTCAAACTGTTTTTCTAGTTTTAGCTTTAGCTGGGCAGGTACAGTAGGCCTATAATGCGGACATCTTGTTGATTTACTGTTCTTTACACTCAACGTAGAAAGTTGTAAGATGCTGCAATCTTGCAGTTGTGATATTACTTTAAACCATCATGGTTTCTGACTACCAGGCGTCTTATGATTGTGCGCTATGATTGTGTTCACAGAATAAATACAAATCTGTGAATAAATACAAAGTCATGTATGTGACTGAAGTCAGTGATGGGAAGATCAGACTTTGAAGATGGAACTGCAGAAATAACCAAAACCGTGAAATGATTATGAGTAGACTTGTGCTTCTTGACCTTTCTCTGTTTTTTTGTGGGTTATCTCCAATTCTGTCGTCAACTATTGTCCCACTTTGGGTACAATTGAAATTAGTAATATCTTTGTCTTAAATAGGTGTCTCCTGTGAGAAAGTTAAAACACGGTCGAACTGTCTAAAGGTGCGGCCATTAACTTGTTTTTACTTTCAGCGATGCTTGCAGACATTTATGCACACTGTGTTGTGACAGAATAGTGATGAATAGTGATGCAGTTGGTATTATAATAAGGACTTCCACATGCGCAAAAAGCGCCCTTTTCCCCATGGAGCATTTGCCCCCCAAAATGTCTGTGCACGCCACTGCAGCTTATGTGTATTGAGATGGATGCAAATCATGTTCATCTGCTCTTGCACACATCTGTTCATCTGCTTTAAAAGGGGGACTAAGCAACTTTTGTTTACATTCCTCTCACTGTGACAAGATCTTTTCCTTGTCTACGCAAACATGGGTTTTAACCGTATCTTGGCTCCGTCATGCTGAATCTCCTTGTCTACAGCTATCGCCATTCTAATTTCTGGTGGATGCGTATGCATAGTGGCTGATATGGACCATTTCTTGTTGGTCTTTAACGCTCATAAAACAAACTGCTCAAAAATGCTCAAAAAGCTGTAAATGAAAACAATTAATACCAGAGACATGGATCTGGCCTCTTAAGAAGTAGTTAAGAACAACTAAGTGAATAAGACTCGTAAGAGATGGTTTGGGAAACACACTTAGAAAAGTAGACAACTTCAGTAAGATATAACTTAAGAGGCTTTTTAGTGCTTGAACAGTCTGCGTTATCGGGAAATATATAAAGGTGGGCCAGCTCTAATACACATTTGACATTTTGCGGGCCAAATATAATTATAGTAGGCCAGATTTGGTCCACGGGCCAGAGTTTGAGACCTGTGCCATATAGCCTTGTTCAGGCCTATAAGAAGGCACACACAGTGGTGGGCGGCATGCAGAAGCGTAGACCTATACAACACCAAGGCTTACTGACTTATCCATTTGTATAGTACTGGGTTCATACATACTGTTTATTCTACAGTAGAGCCCGACCGATTTATCGGCAGGCCGATACTATCGGCCGATATTAGGCATTTTCCAAACTATCGGTATCGGCATTTATAATGGCCGATAAATGAATATTTCAAAATGAAAATAAAAACGGACGAAACACCCTTCAACCATGGCATGAGTGTTGGCGTTTTATAGTTTGTCCACCAGAGGGCACTCTACACCGTCCCTGTTGCCAACACTCGTGTATAACACCAACGCCACACATCCAGCAACCTGCCAGAGTCGGGCAGGGGAACCAGTTATCCACGAGTGAGATCATCGCTTTAGTGTGTTCATGCATGGTGAGTTGGAGAGGAGACATAGCCTACATTGCTTGAATAACAATTAAAAGAACATCCCCATTAGTTACTTAACTCAGATAAAGCATGAAAAAATTCGTGACTATCATGTCCAGTTTTGCTGCTGGTAAATAAGCTGAGAGTGAAGCGGAATA
The DNA here is from genome assembly GCA_017657215.1 of Limnothrissa miodon. Classification (NCBI taxonomy): domain Eukaryota; kingdom Metazoa; phylum Chordata; class Actinopteri; order Clupeiformes; family Clupeidae; genus Limnothrissa; species Limnothrissa miodon. The sequence goes on from JAGFZM010000014.1 coordinate 2,937,777, forward strand.
AGTTAGTTGTTAAGCTAATTACTTTACGTTGTTACAGTGTAGTTGACAGACTGTGCTTTTGACAATGTGACTGAAGATGTATTTCTTTAATAGCGTGATAGTTATAGCAATGAGTAATGAAAATGTATGTTTTACAATTTGCAGTATGACATTATCCATGGCTAAACTATGGCTCATCGTAGACTAGCTAACCACAAAGCTAATGCCACTATCAGTGGAAGACCGCTAATGTTAACATTAATGAGCTTGGAAACCACAACGAACTTTGGTCCGTGTACTTTTTCGTTCATTCATTATTGGATTGTGGATGTTGCATGGAAAATGAAAAAAATAAATACTAGTAAAAAATAAAAAACTGGCGTGAATGACTTGTGACCTTTTTGGAAGTAACGTTAGCATCTCTTTTGGGTGAATTTGGCAATGCATGGGTTTGTTTTGATACTGTCAACCGCCTCACATGGGGTGTTAAAGGATATTTAGCTGTTTTGAAGGCATTTGATAGTCACCCGCATCACATCGCGTGTTTTGCATATTTAGACATAATGTCGCGAAGGCATGCAATGCATGCAGATATTTCATAGCATCTTAGGAGGACATTATGCGTGTTCTAAGATTTTGTGATGTTCACAAGCGAGTGCACAGTTGGAAATCGCTGTTTCTTCAGCAGTTAGGGTTTAAGAAACTTGTTCAAATGAACAGCGCCCACGTTTGGCTTCAAAATTCGGTACTCTTCAACTGCTAAAGAAACGGTGGTTTCCAGCTGAGCATCAGATACGCTTGGGTTGTGAATATCACAACTTCACAGCAGCCACGTCCTGCGCCAAGGTGCTATGAAATACCTGCATGCGTTGTATGCCTTTGCAACATCACACACTCTCTGTATATGCCTCTAAAGACGCTGTGTCATGCGGTTGACAGTATCAACACAAACCCATGCAGGGCAATGCCCTGTCCATCCAAAAGAGTTCTCCTAAATTCCAGGCAGGTCACAAGTCCAAAATAGACAATCAGCCTAATTCAAAACGGCAGTTTTTTATTATTTAATTTTCAGTTAGTAAAAGACAAAAAAAAAAACGCCTTTGGCTGTTTTTAACAAGTCATAGCAAGTGTAAAAATTCATATGTCTTTTTTCATTTTCCATGTGACGTCCAAAATCCAATAATGAATGAACGAAAAAGTACACGGACCGAACTTATTTTGTGATTTTGATTTGGTTGTTGTTTTTGTGTTTTGTTCAAAGTTTAAGTTGAAACTTTAAGTTTCATATCTTAATTTTTTATTTTTATTTTATTTATAAGAACTTTAATATATTTTGAATTTGATGTTCCGTTGTGACAATAAAATAAACAAGTTTCTTTAAAATGTATTATTATTTTAGTTAAAAGTCATAAATAACTATAAATAGCTAATGTTATTTATTATTATTATAATTTTTTTTTTTTTTTTTTTAAATATATCGGCCGATATATCGGAATATCGGATTTTTAAACCAACAAATATTTGTATCGGTATCGGCCTTCAAAATCCTTTATCGGTCGGGTTCTATTCTACAGCTCAATACTTATTCATTCTGTATTACTGTAGCACACTGAAGCTGACATTGACATACCACTAAATTGGTTACCTCCTTTTGCTCTCTTTTGTACACTGCTGCTCTTAACTGTACATACTGCTCTTAACTGTACATATTGTCCATACTGCATACACTCCATACTGTATATTTTGCACTTGCTGCACTTTGAACTTATGATTAGATGCTAAACTGCATGTCATTACTCTTAATTTATACATGTGTAATGACAATAAAGTTGAATCTAATCTAATCTAAAAACTCTGCCCTAGTGCATATGATTAATTTGATAACATGGATGTATTTTTTTAATGCATCTGGTTCAACTAATCTGGTTTGCAGGTCCAGACTTACCAAGCCCATTTAGAGATTGTCACATGTTCTTTTAATATTTCTGTTCTTTAATTTAAATTTATTTTGTGTGGCCAACAATGAAAAGTTGGCTAACCTGAAATTAAACAGCATTTTACAGTACCTTGAGCCTATAAAGCAAAGGAAAATTATACTGAATTATAAAAAGTATTAAAGTTTCTTATTTAAATGCTTCTGTTAGATGCCAGTATTAATTACATTGTTTGTGTGTGTGTGCGTGTCTCTCTCTCTCTTTCTCTCTCTGTGTGTGTGTATTGTTGATGTTTTTTTAGTTAGACATCCTCAGTAGCCTCTTTGACAACTTCACGTAGGTTAAAGCCCTATGAATATCAGCTAGTGTAATATCACCTAGTCAATCAATGGTGCGAAGGGTAAACCTACCCTAGGCAGAGAGACGAAGGGCTACTTTGACTCGTTCTATTATCAACCAGATAACATCAAGAATTGCTCCTAACTGCATCAATATAATCATAAACTCTAAGAAAGTCTCAGAGAGGAATATGGGCTAAAACAAAACAAGCCTCTCCTGCCACTCTCCTACTGTAATGTGATGACCAGAAGAATAACCACAAAACAGGACTAGACAAAGATAAGGCGCAGAAACAGAAAAAGGCACCCAGGGCAAAGGAACACGTGAAATTAAGTACCAGAAATTTAACAAATGCCAGATTAAAGGATACAAAACTAGAACAAATTCAGAAACAGCACAGGATGGTTGCACCTGTATGCCAGTAACCTAGCCCAATTTGCATCAGTTTGCCTTTGTCTTTCCTAATAAGTAACCATAAAAAATAACTGACCAAACTGCAGTACATACTCTGCTTTTCTTTGGGACAGACGTATATATGTGTCAGGGATTACAACAGTGCACTATTTTGTTGCATTGTCCTTACTGAAGATGTTCACAATGTTCTACAACACTTTGCAAGACTTTAATAGACTGTTAAATTTTTTTGGCAGTAATTTGATGTCAAACCAATAATTGTAATACTCTGATTAAGTGGTTGAATCAATGAGGTGTTGACAGGCCATAAAGTGCACATTCTAGCCATAACCAGTATGGTTGTTTTTTCTACAGCACCTGACCGCTGTTTTCCATAGGTCTTCTCAGTGCTCACTCCACTGTGGTTAGACTGCTTGTTAACTGAAAATTGGTTCTTGACCATCTCTTTCGACATACCACTTAAAGATAAACAGTGATTTGAAAATGCTATAGTTCATCAAAGGCAAGAAATTTTGTGTACTGTGGAGTAGATAGGATGTTCTGTTGGCTCACCTTACTGGACACACACGACGGGGTAATGTTTCTAGTCCAGTGTCAGGATGCTTTACCACTGGATTACTTTTACAGTCCAGGAGTAATGATGGACAGACTTTGTGCTGACTTTAGGGGAGATGATATTCAGAAATAAACACATTAAGCAGTTTATTCTGTGTTGTCTGTATCCATGGTTATATATATTAAAATGTAGTTCCACAGGTGCTTAAGAGTTTGTTGTTTCAGAGTATTTAGGATGATGTGGTGTTTTTCAGATGGTGATGAGTTGTACTGCCTTATCTTAAAGCTTAGTTTTTTTAGCCTTTAGCACATTAATGAGAGAAAGCTAAATAACAGCACAGTGTACCAAGTCACAGCCAGATTGTATGCCTGAAGTACATATTAACACCATGTACAGGTCATCAGTAATGGACAGATTAAAATGTTGCCCCGAAGATACTCCACTGTCAAACTTACCCCTTTGGTTTGTCCCAGAATAATACAGAAATATGCACACAAGCAATTAGAGTGGATTCATGGCATCACTATAATGCATGGAATGCTTTTAGATAGACTAATGCATTCTAATACCAGGCTCTTTTTTGCATTTGACTCTGAATGAACTATGGTGCATAGATTACTTGAGAGGACTGTACAAAGCCATTCTACATGATACACGTGATTACACATCAGGTCTAGCATATCAGGCGTTAAGTAATTGGCTACAAAATAGCCTACATTAATTTTGCTCGAGCCTCTTCAAGATTCAAGACAGTAAAAGTTATTGTTCTGTAGGCTACAGAAACAAAACGGGAAAATGCGACAAAGACACTAACACAGTTTGACTTTGTGGAAAGACATGAGGGTACAGTTACAAGCACCTTGATCTAAAGTTACATCTGTCTGCTGTGGGACAATTCCAATAGCTTCTAGTCTCGTATATCTGATCACGTTTATGATCACTTAGCCTACCTTCAGCGCTCAAGCCAACGCAGTGGTCGTTGTTCATACATTCGTTTAGGGTACCAAATGGATACGATTCACAAAAAGTTGAACTGAAGGGTACCGAAGAGGAGCATCTTACTCAGGTGTGATCGGAGGATAAAAGATTAACTGCGCAGCCGCGGAAACTTAAACAATGATTGGTGCATCAGTAACCTAGGTTGCTGCGAGTTAAGCATTCATCATCAGGCCTATCGAGCCTTGTCATTTGAATGAAAGAATCAGTAGCCTAATTTAACTTAGTAAAAGTTAAGACGTATGCCTATTGCCTTATTTTTAACGGACGCAGTTTAGTGGGAGAAATAAGGGTAGGGTCAGAAAGCGGGTAGGCTATGTGATTACAGTTCTGCTATTTCAACAATAAGATAGGAAGACAAACAATGCGCAAGGAAACAGTCATACTTTTTTTATATTCATATATTCATACGCTTTTTTTTGTCGCGCTAAGTTAAATCGCTTGACAGAGGTGGTTTTGGGAAAGTTATAGCGACATAAAAGTGATGGAAAAGGGTTGGAGCGAAAGGGTTGACGCGCGAGAATTCGAATGTTGTTGTGCCGCCTCTCAGCAGTCTTCTGTCTCGTGCAGTTCAGTCAGTGAGTGAGTTGACGCCAGTGAAAGACACACAGTAGGAGAGTATTCGTCCAACTAACTAGCTAACTGCCAATATGTCTGAGGAAAAACGTCAGAATGGGACGAAATTGTGCTACAAGAAACTGATGTTGCACTGGACGGTAAAAGACAGCGCAATGCTGTCATCTTTCAACGCCCGTCAGGCTTCCTGTCTGGGAGAGGAGTACACAAACCTTGGGAGGCTTTAAGGAATAAATGGAAGACAATGAAGGCAAGGCACCTTACCGAGAAAAAGGAAAGCGGGAGGGGTGGAACTGGAGGAGAGAAAAAATGTTTGATTACTAGGAGGAGATGGACACAATTTGGGGGAGTCGTCCTGTGGTCACCGCCATTAGCACCACCATCGACAGCAGCGCTGGTAAGTTTGTTGCTAATCGCAAAATATGTCAGACTAATTTGCATGGGCGTAGGTTTGCATAGGGACCACAGGGACAAGTCACAACCAATATTTTGGAACGACAAAATAGTCCCTACCAATATTTCGCATTTTATTTTATATGTCAATATGAATTTATTAACATATTTATTTGCGGACGCAAAAGAATAAGTTGCGGACAGTAGGTTTTGTTCCTTTGACGTGCTAGCAATCCATTTTCCAGAGCTTCAGCATCGAACTTATCCATACTGTGATTTGATTGGCTCAAACGCGCCTGCAGGTTCACGTTCCACTCACAATGACAAAGCCTGCATTAATCGTTTAAAGTTGTCTACAAGAGTTGAGCGCAGTGGCGCCAGCAGAATATTTTTCTAGGGGTGGCTAGTTGGGGCCAGAGCAAATCTTAGGGTGGCTTACCAAACTAATGTCCATCATAAAATGTAATGCTATAGATTCTGATAATGTAATGATGTATACAAGATATTAGGTGCAGGTCCGTATTCAATGACTTGCTATTATCTCTTGAATATAGCACTCAAAAATACAATCCTGTTTATGATATGTCCCGTTTTCTTTTCATCATCACCCTAGGCAGATTCACATAGCCATTTCGCATTAGTTAGCTATGGTAGACTAACATTCCCGCTTAGCAAAGCTAGCATGAAAAACGTAATTAACAACGTTAATTTTAGTGACATAATATGCAAAACTCGTGGGCATATGCATATTCATGTATTACTGTACTACTGAAAATTGCCATTGTGTGACATTAGGCGCGTAAGCAGTTTAACATTGAGGGGGACCGAATCTGCACGAGTTCGGTGGCGCTATGGAGCGGAAAATTCACGGCACAACTTTGCTCACGCATATACATCTCTTGTTGCAGCGTATACACATGCATCTTAATTTTCTCTCATTAAAAATATTGTTCTGCGATTCTTATAGCACACATTTTGGCTAGACCTAATGTGAGTTAAAGTTAGCCTACAGGCTAATAGTCCATATTCACTGAAATGCAAGATTAAAAGCGCCGTTGTCGAGTAGGCCTACACTCAACAAGGGCGCGTCTTCTAAACAACAGCCCAATGGAACGAATGAGAAGCCTAATTTTGTTTAAGTTTTTTGCCATTAGGTGGCAGACAGGTCATACTTCCCTGGATTACAAAAAGTCGACCATAGTATACACGAAAAAGGCCACTGCAGGGCTGATGACGGCACATAGGGTAATAATTGAACGTTACCCTACTATTTAAACAAAACCTAAGCCAACCAGTTGCAATAATAAAATAAACCAGCGCGCTTACCTATTCTGATCCTCATCTCAGAAAACTCATGTGGTAGGTTACTAATTAAGCAGCCTGAATATCCAGTTAGTTCCAATGCCCTATTCTTCAAAGTGTACGTGACACCCCATCTTAAAAGGTGCACAATCCTGCGTTATATGTTTTTGATCGTCTTTTTGGATTATGATTGTGTGTATGTGGACAAGATCCAACAAGGTAGGCTAATCTGTTTTCTAATCATGGCTGTATCTGGAACGAGATTGGCAGCGACTGAACATTAAGTCTATCAGTAGACTGGTTTAAGAAACCAAATCAAAATTATGCCGTCTCAACAACGTTGACACCTGCCACTGACCTCACTCCTCGCTGGGCTGCTGCTGACAAAGCTGGTTTTGAATGCAGCACATAGCCTAAGTAATGAAGTCCCTATGACTTAACATTCTGTAAAACCGTACTTATAACTAACATGTAATTCACTGTGTGCATTGTTTTATCAGAGCATTGTTTCACCATAAAAGCAATTTTCTCTCCGGCCACACAATTAACCGTAGCTTCACACTTGTTTCCTTGCCTGCATACTGTAACGTTGATGCTCTCTGTAAGCTCTAAGAAACTGCAGCAAATTAAGGTTTCCGATGGTCCAGAGCTACTGATAGTTGTTTTTTTTAAATGACGGGAACCCTGCACTTACATTATTGACAAAAAAGGAGCAAATATCTCACTTTTTTTCCCGGTGGACGTCTATGATGGCTGGTAAGTTGACGTTGCATGGGTGGTGGGGGAGGGGGGTTGTTATGTGAAGTTTGCAAGGATGGCAAAAGCAACGCTGCTGTTTGTATCTCCTCCCATTTCAAAATAGTTTTTACATCGTGGATAATATAATCTAGTCTGCATTATATTTTCACAAATATGCATTATTAAAATTTTCTTAGGGGTGGCTAATAATTCTGGGGTGGCTGTAGCCACCCCTAGCCACCCCCTGGTGGCGCCACTGGTTGAGCGCAGGTTCGTTTTGTGCTGATAACGTTATCTGTGATAACCTATATGTCCTCAGACAAGTGTTAAACTTATCCTGGTTATTCAAACTCTCTTTGTTCTGCTTTCTAAAGATATAGCCTAGAGAATGCCACCAAAAAAGAAAAAGATATATGGACCTATTTCAACACAGAGAGAGTAAGTAGTGCATAGAATTGGTTTAGCAAGTGTTATCACCCGTCTTCCTACTGTGATAAATCGTTGTGTGGTGTTGGATGATGATAGCAATCAGGTTGATGACAGGGAGGTCATATTCATGTAGTTGAAGCAAAATGCTAAGCATATGCCGTAATGCATTTTGTAAGCTAATTATGTAGCAAGTAGAAAACCACAGGCAGGTGCGTTTTGGTATATTCTCAGAAAAGTGTTAAACTTATCATTACATGGGTACTGAAAATCCTTTTGGCCGATTTTTCTTTCTTGTTGTTGTTAGCCTACAGTGCCACGCAAATAGAAAAAAGATCTACTGTACTAGCACCCAGTGAGTAGGTGTACAGCCCTTCCTACTGTGAGGTGTTGCAGCTTACATGCTAAACCAACTCTGAGAGATGATGATGTTCAATCAGGTAGATGACGAATATAATGTTAACCATCTCCGGTATAAATTTGTAGGCTTAGGCTAATTGGTGTTATTAAGGTTGCAAAATTCTGGGAATTTTCAAAGTTGGAAACTTTCCATGGGAATTAACGGGAATTTATGGGAATTAACGGGAATTAATTGGAAAAAAATGGGAATTATCTCAACTAAAGGTCAGGGACATAAAGACAGTTGGTAGAAAATATTATTTTAGCAGTCTTGGCTAAACTATGAGATGTGATATGCATAAAGTTGAGTAGCCTATAATTTGCTATTCTTCACAGGGGCATAACACACTTCTTAATGCAGGGCTATTGAAGCCGCACCTTCTATATGCATTGTGCATCCTCCCATCACATCTCAATGATTTCTAGAATTATGGACTGCTAAAGCAACCTTTATGAGCCACATACAGTCACTGATACAGACACGTGAGGCTACACATTTGAGGACTACAAACAGTCAAGCAAGTTATGATGATATAACTTAGATGATATTTGTTCTAAAATGTTAGATTTTAGCTAGCCCAATCAAAATATAGATTGCTAACTCACTTTTGTTAAAGGTAAGCTAGCTAGCATCTTTGTATTAAAGAAGTTAGCTTATCATGGTGCTAGATAGCACAAAATGTGCTGTTTCTTCTGCGTCCTGCTAAGCAGTTTTACATAACCACACCTGATTTCATACATAATTTAAATTTTTTGATAGCCCTTTCCATTTGTTCAGTTTACAATCTACATATTTAACAGAAAAATGCTATATTTTTAATTTAATTGTATATTTTTTGCAAAAATGTCTTATGACAAAATATGTTGTTGGTATATGCGTCATATGGTCTATGTTTCTTAAAATCATCCAAAATTTCCAGTTAATTCCCATAAATTCCCATAATTTCCACAAATTTCCATTTTTGAATATTTCTAAAATTCCCAAGCTAAAGTTTCCATGGAAAGTTTCCGGAAAGTTTCCAGAAATTTACCGGATATTTTCCACCCCTTTGCAACCCTAGGTGTTATTAGTGTAGTCTACAGTCTGCAGTTAATAGTAGCCTATTCTGTAGACTATTATTAAAAGCTAACTTTACACAACATAACATAATACAGATTCAAAATTATTGAATAATTTATCTGTGAGGAAGGGTTTTTTTTTTTGGGGGGGGGGGGGGGGGGGGGGGGGGGGGGGGCGGTATTGTCCCTACCAAAGCTGAGACCCAACCTACGCCCTTACTAACTTAAGTCTCATGCTGTGATCATGTTAACTGAATACTAAGTGTAATTGGATAGGGGTCAAAATTAGTACCAGACACAAGGAGGCACGAGAGAGAGGAGAGTGATCAAGAGATGCTTCATACTCTTGTGTCCTCAGTCAACCGATTGGTTGAATTTAAGTGTAAGGATTTTACGACATTAACTCTAAAAAACGCTAAATAACTAGGTTACTGAAACCTTTAATTTAACATTATACATTTTCAAATCAGATATTTTTCAACATACATATGCCCCATCTTCAGCTGCACATTTATCAACACAACAACAATCATTGCCTTAACTATATTTTTCAAATGTGTTTTACAAAAAAAGTGTGGTTGTGGAAATGACATTGGGTGGTGGAAAAGACGAGGAGTAGTGGAAATGACATTACATATATTTATTGTTTTGTCACTGAGAGAGAGAGAGAGGCAATGAGAAAATGACTTATCAACAATCAGTCTCACAGATCATTTAAAAAACATAAAATTTTTTTGCCAAGATTAAGACACTTGGTGAGAATATTTGACAACAATACAATAATAGTCAATATCATAACAATATCATTACACTCATGAATATCATAACAATATCAAATATTGCCACAAATACTATAACATTCATTGTAGATGAAGATCATGTGAGTTAAAGGCCCACTATGCAACATTTTTCATTAAATTAATCAGTTTCATACTGTTTAGGATGCTAAAATTAGTCATTACACGGCGAACGAACGGTGTAGAATGTGCCTCCGTGGCCAATAGCAGTAGATACAGTACTTGCAATGTTCAGCAGCGCGGACCGCCTCCAATAGAATGCAGTGCAATACAATGCAATACAGCGGTCTTTAGAGGGAGCTTGTGAGAGAGAAAAACAGAATGTTGCTTAGTGCCGGTTTAAGTATCATGACAATCATAGTGAATGCCAACAATATCATAAAAAATCATGGATACAATAACAGTAGCCCATAAAAACACAATCAATATCCTAACAAACAGTATAAAAACACCATCAATAGTATAACACCATCAATATCATAAAAATCATAATGGATATCATACTGAAAATCTTAAGTCATGTAAACATAGTATTATAACAATCATAGCGAATATCATAACAATCATTGATATAATAACAATATAAAAACATCATCCTCAGTAACCTATTATAATCGTAGATATCTCAACAACATGGGCAAAATGTTCAGGTGGAATCAAGATTAGTGCATAATTCCTTCCAAATTGAAGGTTCCAGCATCACATGCCTCTTTGTTACTGGTTGAGGTTCTGGAACCAGCCTGATCAGATCCTCTGATCTGTACCAAATTTGCTCATAAAAAATCTTGGCATTTGGAAGGTCAGTGCCCTGAGCAACAAGGGAGTCAGCTTGCCGTTTGATAGCAGCACCAATTCCATCTGCTGGGCCCCTGCCATGCCCAATCCCAAATCAAATGGAATTCTGCTCAAAAAGAAAAAAATATTCTTGGATCGATATTGGGTAGTTGGCCATCACTTATGGCATGAAGGGTGGTGACTTCTTTGTTCAACTCTTTGAGGTAGGGCAGCACTTTGTTTAGATACGCCCAGATTGCCGATGGGTCGTGGCGCATACATGAGCTTAAGGAGCACAGGCTGACGACACCATCCTTTGTGTGGGCTACACCAGTGTGGAGGGTTGCCTGCTGGTGGGAGTCACCATAAAATGTTGCCTGGATTTCCTCCCCATACTTACAGATGTAATTCACAGCAAAATCCATCTGTCTTCATTGATATTTTCTTTCAACTCTCTCAAAGAGATGTACTGATGTTTAATGTTGTGGATGTGTTTTCCCATCTTATTTTTTAGTTGGTCTTCGAACAGTGTCTGCAGGTCCCATGAGCTTTTTCTTTTGCTGTGTAGTGCACTTTAATGATTTGTTTGGAGCCATCTTTCTTCCTTTTCTCCCTGTCCTCTACAATGCTTCATCCACTGGAACCACCATGTCTGCTCCCCAGCATCATAGGCTGATGTTTCAAGCTGCCTGTCTCTGCAATCTCTGCATTCTCTGTACATGCACTAGTTTGTCACATTCTCACATGAGACTGAGTATATGAGATCTGTTAGCTTTGATGTCTTAATGACTTTGTGAAAGAACAGCTTGTTGGCCATAAACTGCATGTTGGAGTGGAGCTTGCACAGACACGTGTCTCTATCTTTGATTGTGGGTTTAACAACCCAAAAGGGCCGCTGTCTGCAAAACTCTGCATAGGAGAGTTTGACATCAGGGTACACATGCCTAAACTTCACATGTAAGGCCTTCATAGATTCAAGAAGGAAGCGCTTTGCATCTTTTTCTTCTTCTTTGTTATCCCTTTTGTGGCCCTACTGTTGTCGTCACGTTCGAAAAACTCAGTGACTTTTTCCTTCACATTTGTATTTTGTTGTGTTTTCCGTGTGTAATTTAGTTTGTTGGTCCTTGTGATATTTGACCTCTGAAGCTTTGCGGAAAAGCCAAATGTTTTTTTGACCATGGTACCTAGACAGTATTTTTTAATGATCTTACTCGCCACAATTTTCGAGATCACTTGCCGAGCCTTGTGATCGTCACATTGGTATTTCTTTTTTATTTCTGAAATTATGCTGTTGTGGAATAACAATGTTCTTCGTAATAGTTTGGTTCCTTGCTGTAGCTGCTGGTTTGTTTTGGCTTTTGGGGATTCCATTGTATTAATTTTCACCTTCAGGCGATGACATCTTTTCTTGTACTTTTCAACTTTTTTTGTGGCTCTGTCAAGCTTTTCTTTAGTTTTCGTTAAGGTCACTGTACACCTTTGTTCTCCATTTTTGTAACCTTTTCCTTCCCTTTTTTCTCTGTGTTGTCTCTGGGGTATGCTGATGTGGTTCTGGAATTGCAATGTTGTCAGGTGATTGTGGTGGTGTTTCTGATGCCATTAAGCACTCTGCTGCTGAGACCATTTTAGAGACCTCTTTAAGTCTACTCCGTCAGTTTCTTTGTGCAATTCACCACTGTCTTCTCATTTTTCTTTGTTCTCTTTTTGGCATTTCTGTGACAGACTTCCCTACACCTTTCTCTTTTTTCTTTAAATATCTTTCTCTGTCTTTCCTGAGGAACTCAGCATATTTCACTGGATCTGATTTGATTCCTTCCCTGTATGATTTTGACTTCTCTAGTGCTGTTTTTCGTGCCATCTAAGAAACAGAGACCATTTAGCTATGTATTGCTTTCTTATCAATTAAATAAATATGATTTATTTATAAATTCCAAGGGACATCAGTGTTTCCCATAACCTATGACAGTCTTCAACTCAACAACAGTCAATCAGAAACATTCTAGCCCACTCCCTAACATTCTAACCCACTCCCTAACCCCCCTAAATAATCTCAAATAATTTGTTGGGAAACACTGGAAATGATATATAAATTATGTTTTTACACTTTGTTATTAAGGAGTAAATAATAACTGGGCAAACAACAGTTTAATAACAGTCATGTCATTTCCACTCCAACCAGTCTTTTCCACTACCATGGAGGCAGTGGAATTGACGGTTGTGGAAATGACATTTTCTCACTTTCCCTCCAAAATATCATGCCTGCTTAGCTTTCTAGCATTAGTTTTAAAATTAGCATTAGATAATCACAAATTACAACAAACAAATTTTTAAAAATCCATTTTTTTTTCCTCCCTCAGTTTGGAAATGAAATGCAGTTTGGACAAAGTGTTCACTAAGTTTGAGCCATATTTACCTTGAGATGTCTTGTTTTTATTACCCCCTGTGGGGATCACTCTTTCATGAATCTATGAGGTTCCCTTTGGAGTGTCTATTGCTATGGTTACTCAGTAAACAAATCTAAAGCAATTCGGTCTTTAAGTCATTACGTCATAATTCTATATCCGGGTCCAAGAGTCGTAAACTTTAATAATGCTTCAGTGCTGTGTCCCCCGCTGTTTAAATAGATCAGAAAGTAATGACGCCAGGGAAGAAAAACTGTCTTTCTACCGCTTTCCCTCTGATGAAAAAGACAAGATCAACAAAGATCAACTGATGCCTGCAGTTGATAAGGTAGCCTAAGTTGTGTTTCAATGTTTCAATGATAGACAGACTGCTACACAAAATGTAACACCCGAATAACGTTAGATGGCGCGGTAATGTTCTCTTTAGCCGTGAATGTTTTAGACATTTTTTCATACATATTCCACTACCAAATATATATTTTTCAGTTTTGAAGTCCAGATAGCACCAGTAGAAAACTAGCATGATCCCGAAAACAACATCTGAACAGAAATGAATTAAAGAAAAAACCTCCCGCCCCCACCCCCAACACGACACACACAAACACAGGCCTACAGATACACACGTAACGTTATGATGGATAAATCAGTGTATTACTACTGTTGACATTAATTAGCATACAGACAATATCTACAGAAAGCAGCCCTAACGAAAGCAACACCATTACATTTTTCATCCCTGTGGCATTATAAAGTCATACGATCCACCACTTTCTTTTCCAGCGCCAACGTAGGCTAGCATCCAGTCACTGGATCTATCATTGAATACAATACCATGCTCTGTCAGTTTAGTTTATCCATGTCTACATGTCAACATAATGGAGATTTGTTTAGCCACAGCGGGCGGAAGAATAAAAAAAATACACAAACAACCTACCTAGCATATGTGTCCAACCTATGTAGCCATCATTAGCCCGCAAACTTTAACTTTAGCGCGAGCTCCTTGGCCGTCTCATAAAAGACGATTAATTTGACAGTACTAGAAATAAAACTACTTCCTTTAGTATATAGGTATTTCAGTTATGCTACACCAAAGTACAGTGGCCACAACCACGAACCTTTAATACTCCTACTATGCCTCACGGTGGTTAAAATGAGCAGCATTTATCAACAACTTAGGTCCAAATCAGACCATGATTAGTGCCAGCGTGGTCAGCTACTGTAGAGCTCAAGATCTTCAAGGATTCAAGGATTCAAGGATATTTACTGTCACATACTTTTTTTAAAAGATAAAAAATGTAGTGAAATGTAGATGTTGTCTGTGTATTGTGCATTAAAGAGAGAGGGTGAAGAATGAGGTAAAGAGATAGTGTAGAGAAATGGGAATGGCCTACAGTATGAAGTAAGAGTGGAGAGGCAACAGTAATGTCATAACTACTACTCCCAATCATTAACAAGGGGCACCCAAGAGCAACAGGGGCAAGGAAAAACTCCCTCTGAGGAAGAAACCTTGGGCAGAACCACGACTCAAGGGGCCAACCCAACTGCCAGAGGTTGGTGGAGGGAGTGGGGGGGGGGGGGGGGAAGTGAAGGTGGGGGGGGGCTTTAGCCAGCTGATGATTTAATGGGGTGTGGAGGGTAGTGTGCTGTTGCGTTGAGGGGGGGGGGGAAAGTGTTGGTTTGTGTAGGGGGGGGGGGGGGGGGGGGTTGTGTCATTATGTATGTTGGTAGGGAGAGGGAGGGCCAGCTACACCACACTACAATACACTGCACTAAACCACACCACACCATATTACACCAAACTACACTACACCACACCATATTACACCACACCACACTACACCACATTACACATTCCGGATTTTACAACACATTCCTCACCAATTCAAAAAGAATGTAAACAAAATACTAAAGGTTTGTGTCTGTCTTACAAATTTGCAAACACCAACAATTGAATAAATGTATGCAGAATTTACAGTTTCAGTTTTTTTTGTTTGTTTATGTACTGAAGAAACAATCCAACTCTTCTGGAAAACCAGCTCTGCAAATATTGCTATATATAGGCTAAAGAATGGCTTAATTTATTTATACATTGATAGTAATTTTTGATTACTTCAGGAATACAGGACACCAAGTCAAACGAGGATTATAAAAAAAGCAGGAAGAGTTTTAATTGCAATGATGCGCAAGGGAGAGACAGTTTCACATAAAGATCCACCAGCCGCTCGCACTAGACAAAGAAATAGCCTGACTTTAAGTACGGTTCCAGGTTGACGGAAGACGGTGTTGATCATCCCAGTTGACGTGGTCTGCACTGAATCAGACCATGATTAGTGCCAGCGTGGTCAGCTACTGTAGAGCTGATACCCACTGATGAAGAATAAATGCACACAGTGCAAAGAACCAAAACAACCCAAGTAAATAATAATTTCAGGCAGGAATAGCAGGAATAGAATGAACTAAAACATGTAATTTCATGTGTAAGACAGTTGAGTGTGGCCTAACTAAAAGTCATAACCTGCATATGGCCATAAGAATAATAATGATACATATATTCTGATTCCAATACTCTCAACTTCGAACCTTATATACAGATGCACAGAGTTTTCCATTAATAGTAAAATAACACCACATTTTTGTCTTTTGTGCTTCAAAATTATGACAAACTTTTGTTATTCTAGTTTTGTAAAAATGTGTCATGAAACTTGAACTACACCTGAGTTCAAATGGAGTTATGAGCTGACTGAAAATGAACAGCTAAATTCCAGGTTTTGTATAGATAGGTAAAAATGAACAATGAAACCTGAACAACGAACATATGAAACGATCAAAACTGATTAAAATAATTATTCATAGAACTTAAAAAAAAACAACAATAACAAGCAGATTGTGCATAGACTGTTAAAATTACAACAAAGACAAAATATGTGGCAGGAACTGATCTCTGTAGAATGTTTCAAAGATGTCATTATTTGAAGCCCATGTTGGGTCTTTGGGCACTGCTATGATTACAAGGTCTAGGGGAGTCCATACAATCAGGTGGCAACTATCAGCTCCAGTTAGATGTATATTGCCCTGAATCTTTAAAAAGGAGAAATAAGAGCCACCAACTCCTCTAAGTCTAGGGAATTATACAGTAATAGAATTGCATATTCCTTTGAAGGATGGCATTGGGCATGAATGTGTTTCAAATCACTTGCTCTTAGGGCACATTTAGTTTTGTTATTAATACACTTTCTTACCATGATGCATTCCTGGTTTGCCCAACTGTGGCTCTTTCTATCTGCTGCTTCTCCTGATCAGTGACTGCAAGCTCCGACATCACATATAGAGCCTTACTTTCAGCACTGGCAAAACCTGGACTGGTGACTACTCCCTCAAAGGTCTTGGAAAGTAGACTCTATGAGTAAGCACAGTGTTACATTATCAATACCATCAAATAAATAGGTATTTAGTATGCCAGATAATTGAAACCATGACAAATACTAAGCATTATTTTTAGTCTACTGTTACATAGTTTAATCATGCTTATTCTAAATTTATACATAATATATCTAATCTTGCCTGAGGTATTTCTGGACCCAAAAGCCACCCCATCCCAGTAAAACGGCCAAGTTGCTCCAATGAAGCCAGAGACCACTCTCTGTCTGCTCTTGTGACAGGTCTTTTTATTCCAGCTGGAATAAATAGTAAGAAATACATGTTAAAAATGTATAGGTAGTAACAATTATTCCAGCATCAGACTATTTTCACAATTTCCACATAGCCTACATGCAAACTCCAAATCTATATTACATGATGTGTTTATACATTAATTTTACAGTAACACATGACAAAATCATGATTAATTTGCGTCATACAACATCAGCATTCACATATTTAGTCTACCTACCTCGCGATGTGGATGGTGCCATCTCGGACACTCCGATATGTCATCAGTTTTCGGGGAGCTTGGCCTCTTCCACAGACATGCAACATCGGTGCGTGAGACGTTGCGCTCCACCCATATCAAAATAGCTGCCATATGATGGCATTTGTCTCTGCCGATTGGACACTGACAAGTGCTGAACTTTACTGTCTGTCCCTCAACGTGAATCTGTTAAAAAAAAATGAACCCTCACTCTTTGCTATCATACTAGTTACTCCTTCAACGAACGTTACTTCAACCATTTCAAATCTAACTTAAAGACGCACTCAGTAAGTCTGTTTTTTTAACCCTGCATTAAACGCCACAAACCTGTAGGGGGAGCTCTGTACAGTTAACTGTATTGCTGTAGTGTACACTCCCTCAGAAGTTGCAAGTTCCGTATTCACTATACAGGGCTGTACAGCGGTGCCCTCAATTGCCTTTTGCTACACAACAGACCAGTCTAACAGAAAAAACGATTTTTAAGCAATTTTATGACCACAAAAATGGTTGCATAAACTTACTGAGTGCCTCTTTAATGCCTTAGAATTTTGTCAACTGTATAATCATTCACCTAAAACTACAATAAACAATAAACTTAACGTATCTGTGCCATAGCCTATGTTTACTATGGATTACAAGGTTTCCACAAGCTAGACTACTTGAAAGCAATCACAACCGTTAACGTTAGCTCAGGACAAATAACGTTTGATAACATTACCTCAGGACTAGCATTACAGTAGCCTAGCTTTTGCCTGAATTCACCTTGACCGACCATTACCCTGTCAGTCATTTGGCTGACTAACTTTAGTAACTTTTTCTTATAACATATTTAGATAATCGACATTTAGTGAAATGAATTGCCGGGGTTAAGAAATGCAAGTTTTTGATGCTAGCTAGTGACAGATTGATGACTACAATTTCATTACACTAAACTCACCTCAACCTCGTATATCTTTTTTTTCATGGACGCCTGAACCTTGCCCTTAAAAATACCCCCTGGCTGCACAGCTACAGTTAGGACATGACCCGAGTTAAAAGAGTTAAGCCCCTTCTTAACCCGTAATGGTGCCTCCCTAAAGAAAGAGGTGATGGTGTAAAGGTTGACAGGCTCAGTCATTTTCTCGATCTGAAAATTTGCGCGACAGAGTTTGGACCCGGAAACTGCTTGTGACGTCAGACTTAAAGACCGGATAAGCCTGGGATTATATTTTGTACAGGGTTGTGGAAATGACGGTAAACCTAAGGGACAAGTATTCTACGTGTGAAAAATATGACATTGAAAATAAATAAAAAAAAAACAATATATTTCATTGAAATGTATTGCAATAAATACTTGAATTTGCTTGAATTTGACATTATTTTATCATTAATTATAAAGTTAAACAAAGTCAAAGACCAAAAGTCTGACCTAGGGACAGAGGTGAAATGGCTAATAACACATATAAAAAGCTTACAATTTTATAGAAAACATCATAGTTGAACCATGATCATTTTTTTTCCAAGTTCCCCTTAATGAGTAGTAAGTGTGAAAAAAGAAAGAAAGTAAAAATGTTTTTTAACTTTTAAAATATCTGCCTGGGACATTAGATGTACCATAGTTGGAGAACCACCCATACTGAGTCTTCAAAATGTCAAATGTGTAGTCTGGCCATGAACAAATGAACGATAAACCAGGCTCAATCAGTGGTTACATAATACATTGTTAAGTAGAGGTACATGCCAGTCAAATTATGAAAATATGAAGGAAAGGCCAAACAGATTTCAAATTCTAAATCAATTTATTGAAACATGCAATATGGAACCAAATAAGCAACAAGCTCTTATCCCCCCTGACAATCATGAGACCATCACCCACGCATGAACCAGTTACCTGTGACAGAGGTAGAAAGATAATGGGTGCATCACACAAGTACACAAGGGCTGGGCAAAAAACTGCCAGGTTCATTTCAAAAGTGCAATTTGTTTTGTATGTGCTGAAGCAAAGTACTCCGCACCACAGACGCCTCTGTTGTAGGGATTTCGTCACACGGCTGCCCACGTGGCTGATTGTCTTGGGCAGCAGGTAGGCCTACATCTCCAGGGCATTCACTCTCCAGGGTGTTGTGCTGGTTTGCAATTTCACATATGTGAAGTACACAGCATGCTGTTATCACTGTGGGGATGAAGCCTTGATGGATGTTGCTTCTTTTTGCCAAGACTCTCCATCTTCCTTTCAGTTGGCCAAAACTATGCTCCACAACAACACAAATTGCATTGAGGTGCTTGTTGAATGCTTCCTGTGGGGGCCGGGGTAGGCCATCATCAGCCAGGGAAGGAGAGGGTATGCGGGGTCACCTGCAATCATTAAATGGATGTCTACACCTTCAATGTTTAAGCTGGCCTGGGGATGCGACGCTGGATTATTATAGACTCGACTGTCTCAGTACAGCAGCATCATGAGTGCTTCCAGGGATGCCGACAAATATGTTGCAGCACTTTCTTGTAGTCTCTGTATAGACATAGGCTAAATCAATATATAACTTTCATAACTTATATTAATGTTATTGGGTTGTATCTGAGGTGTGACTTATGCATGGAGACAGCCAGACTTCCTCCATTCTATGGACTGTGCGCTTTAATGCATTTCAGTGGAATGAAATGGCTTTGAAAGGCCAACTCACCTGAGGTATGTGATGCTTTATCGCGTTCTTGTAGGCTATCTGCTGGGCCTCTTTAGCCGACGGCAGGTGGACATATTGACAGGGCAGCTTGTAACAGATCACACGGCACACAGAGTAAACACATCGGTGGACGGTAGTAATGCTTACGCCGATTTTACTGGCAACCACTCTGTATTCACAGCAGCTAGCCAACTTCTATAAAGCGATGGCTACACGCCTGCGGGTTGGTACAGCTGGCCTTCAACTGAAAGGGTCTGGGCGAAGAGAAGGCTCCAAGGCATTGCACAAATGGTCAGAAGTCACCCTTGTCATCCGAAAGTAGGTCAGCCACTGACGTTCAGTAAAATGTCCCAAAACATCGGTTTCCCACCAGGCGCTTGAACGGGGTCGCTGCCACATCTGTGGCGATGACCGCTGAGGTAAGGCAGCCAGGTAGACCTGCAGCTGGCTCATCACCTCCACCCTTCTCGCTCTCATCCTTCGCCTCAAAATTACAATAGTTGTAATCAGCTGACACGCTAGGATTTATAACTGTAGACTGGTCATTCGGTTCTCCATAATATTAATAAATAAAGACAAAAGTTTAAAAAGCAAAAGATGACTGCAACTTTTCTCTCAATAAGCTGACAGTGCGAGCTAGAAAATATTCCCGCTACGCAAAAGATACTTTAGAACACGTTTCTGGCTACACTAACCTCAGAATGTTCTAATTCGCTACAATGTTGATGGAAAATCATCTAGCGATTCAGAAAAACACCGGGCATTGTCACGTCATTTTAATTTGCTAGAATCGTTCTCTTGATGGAAAATCGTTTGGACGCTTCTGATGTCGCTAGAAAAATAATTCGACTTTAGTTAATTCGCTCGAAAATCTGATGGAAAAAGGCTTTGTGATTCAAAATCCTATAAGACCTATAAGGTGTTAAAGCAACATGCCACGTACTTCAGTATGTTCTTCCCCTAACTTAGACGAGTTGATACATACCTGTTTTGTGTGTGCACGCAATCGTTCTGGTGTTCAATGCTACTTTCCTAGCATTTAGCTTAACACAGTTCTTTCAGTGTGCCTACCAAACAGCCTTGAAGTTAGGGCAAATCCACGTCTTTTCAATTTACATGCGGATGTTGCCCAGGACATCAGTGGTGTAATGGGCAACAGTCTTTTGTCAATTTTGTTTTTTACTGTACCAGTATACCATGGTTCACTATGCCGTGGCCAAATATCTAAAAAAAAATGTTGTGACATTTTGTGACTCCAAATAACACACAGTGCATGAACCATTAAATTGATGAATACTTCGAAGAGCACATTTTGCCACTGTATCGCATGAACAATGGGGAAAACCTTAGACATTTTTGAAAATCCAGTCTGAGGATGTACTGTATCCATTTAATGCTGTGTTCATTAGTGTATTTTATGTGCTGGACAAACTGATGTAAAAAGGTGGCCATATTATGCAAAAGACATTTCTCATAGCGCATTAGGGACAAGAAAAAAATTCCTGTTTTTTTTTCTTCTTGTTATGGTTTAGGAAGAAACCTTGGAAAGTTCCAACGGCTCTAGGGGCTAACCCAACTGCCTAGGGTCATGGAGGGCAAATTGTATTCATTCAGATGGTGATTAGCCCATAGTATTAATAGGTCTTGACTCAAAATAACCATAGAAGGATGTAGACACAAATCATAAAAATCATGGTGTTAATTTAGCATCATTATAGTCCAATAATCACAGTGTGTGTGATTGAGTGAGTATGTGCAATGTTGGATTCATCTTGGGGCATGGAGACAGAAGCTGCTATTTTTCCCTTCTATCCCCCTATTCATAAAAGTAATAATAAGAATACATCTTAAATTGCTACCTGAACACTCATTCATGGAAATCAACCTGCCCACATCTAATGCAGTCCACTAGTGTGGACTATTAAGCAACAATGGACTTGGGTCCCACCAAGCTTAACTACTAATTATTATTAATTATTAGTGACAAGAGAAAGTAGTATAGCAGTTAGCAGCTTTCGAAGTGTCCTAATAGAGTGTGCATCACACTTTGTAATTTTGTATCAGGACACAACAGAAAGTAAAGTAATGTTTATACCATTTTCAAGGCATAACTGACATAATTTTCTCCAGTTTATGCAATACCATCTAATACAGTCATTACCAATTGAGAGTGGCCGCGAGACTCACTTAAAACATGAGTCATGGCATTACGAGATGTGTAAGTGCAGCTACCGCCGCTAGGAGGCAGCACAAGACCTCTCTAATGATTGCACAACATTCGGAGAGTCAAGCGGAGCAAGAGACGTTAGTTTACTTCCGTGTTCTATTTTTGCAATATGCAATTTGGTCTGATATAGTCAAATTTTTATGCTAGAATTACTTACATTTTTTTACATATATTTTGGACCCTATGGCTTAACAATCAGCCTGCTTCAAGTAGCAAATCTCCAGCTTTATTAGGAATTCTAACACAAAATGAGACACCATTTCCAAAGAGACACAGAAAACACGACTGTTCCTTGCCCACAAACACACATGAAAAACGGTCTGACTCCAGCTCTAACACCATGAATCAAGCCTGGATTCTATGAACTAGTTATACAACTAGTTAGCCTATAGGCCTATGTTCATTTGTGTTCTATTTTCGCAATAATGCTTTTGGTCTGTTATGTTTGAATAGGCCTACATGAAGAAACTTCGTTTTACCTTCTTTTGAAGCCTCTTCAAAATCTACCGAAAACTACATCCATGAATGAGGATTTAACTGTAGGTTAAATCAAAGTCCTTCTCCTATAAAAACGTCTCTGGCAGAATTTCACCTTCAGCTGAGTTAACGGTGCTGCGACAAATAGGCCTAAATGTGCCAAATGCGGTTTGCCCTCTGCTCATATTGCGTTCAGTAATGCTGCACCGGGCCAGTGGCATTTTTTATTGTAAGACAGGCATTTTTTTTTTTTTTTTTT
>JAGFZM010000015.1:0-12280 GCA_017657215.1 Limnothrissa miodon
GTGTGTGTGTGTGTGTGTGTGTGTGTGTTGGTATGTAATGCACATCTTGTTGTAGCAGAGGTTGTGTGTCCTCCAGATTTTGCTGCATAGATAGAGCTGATGGGACGTCTGTCTGCAGTTGGATTATAGAAAGGAAAGTGTGCTATTCAACGGTTCTGTGTGTGTGTGTGAGTTCCTGCTGTTAATGGAATTGCTTATAGAGGGAGGGAGGGAGGGAGGAAGGGAGAGGGTAATGGAATGAGAAGAAGAATGAGAGACTGATACAGGGCCAAGCAGAGTGGGAATGATGAATGCTCAGAGAAAGGGAGGAAGTGATTCACAGGTCACAGTATTGAGTTTACACACACACACACACACACACACACACACACAGAGAGAGAGAGAGAGGGTAGGGGTCAGGGCGTCAGGGAACACAGTGGCTCAAGAGCCTGTGAGGAACTTTTAATGTGATTGAGTCTGACTGGAGCCGTCAGACCAAGACTGGTAGAGGTCACAGAGTCAGCATGGTGAGGTAGGGGTGTGTATTTGTGTGTGTGTGTGTGTGTGTGTGTCTCCCACCTCCGCCCACTCTCCTCTCGTTTAATTATACATCGGAGTCGTTAATAACTCTGGGAAATTAAAAGGCCAGTGAGACGAACACGGAAAAGACATTTGCAGAGGCAGCGCCTTTGGAGTCAGGCAGGCAGTCAGATGAAATATGAATGAATTCACTGGTCAGTTTGCCTGTGTGTGTGTGTGTGTTTGTGGATGTGGGTGTCAGCATGCTTTTGTTCAGATATGCATTTACTCTTAAAAATAGCAAAAATTCTGTCCAAGCTTTTTAGGTTCAGAGGTGTGTGTTTCTGTGTGTGTGTGTGTGTGTGTGTGTGCGCGCGCGCTTGCATCTCCTTTCTACATTCAGAGCTCTCAGTAAGTGAAGCAGACAGGGATAAAATGACCTTTCCAGTGGCCCCTCTAGTTGTGACCTTAACGCAGAGCAGCCACAGCCACACGCGACACAGTCCGGAGCATTCAAGCTTCACTCCTCACACTCTAAGACTGCCTGCACTCAAACCACACTGCCTCCACCAGAACACCACAGCCAGACTTGACAAAAGCAGTTCCACAGACGCCAAACCTGTCGGTTCATCATTAACGCATCGGTCCTTTTGGTGTGTGTATGTGTGTGTGTGTGTGTGTGTGTGTGTGTGTGGAGAGCAGGTGGTCCACTTAGAAGACAGGCCTGTAAAGGAGACAATCCTAGACGACACAGAGTGCCCTTTGCAGATCTTCAGGGACTGGACCAGTGATAAAGGTACACACACCCTCGTAGCTCAGTGGGGCCATGGGGGAAACAACGAGTTCAAATTTAACAGTTAAGTCTCTTTTATTGTCAATTCTCTACATATACTGGACATACAGAGGAATGGAATTACGTCAGGAGAGACAGTGGCCGCTGTGTCTACACACCAGGCTGCTTTGGCATTCACCCATTCACACACCAGTGGAGGGGATTACCATGCAATGCTCTAGCCTGCCACCAGGAGCAATTTGGGGTTCAGTGTCTTGCTCAAGGACACTTTGATGGGGTCAGGTACAGTGGGGCTTGAACCTGCAACCTTGCAGTCACCAAACGGCTCCTCTACCACCTGTGCCACCACCGCCCTAGTTGAAATGGTGGGCATAGCCTCAAATCGAACTGAAACCCAACAGAAAGGGAAGTGTCAGTGCATCATGCTAAGCTACGCTAGCATTAAGCCACAGTTGAACGAGTGGTGTATGCACCCCTTAATTTGCACCTACTCACTGCAGTGCGTATGCACGTGAGTAAGTAAGGGTTGTGATTTTGGAGGGGTCATTTGAGCATGAGCAAGCTCGTCTCATCTCGTCTCGGCTTCATTCCTGGAACTCCAGATCAGAGCGGCGGGGCTCGTTGCATGCGAGGGCTTTTAAGAGACTCTAGGAGCACCCACCTGCACAGCATGCTCTCGGATCCGCAGCTATTGCGCTAAATACCCCTCGCTGGCTTTACATATGTGCTCGCTTTGGGCCCTGCTGAGTGGGACCGGCGTTCAGCAGGACTGGTGCTCAACAGGCCACAGATTGATGAGGAAGCTAAATAAACTGGAGTGCTGACCTCGCCAATGGTGGCGGCTGAACACACAGGCGCGCCACACACACATCTCATAGCGTAGAGGAGTTGGCATCCAATATGTTGTGTATAGCGCCATCTGGTGGTCATTGGTGGAAGTGCAGACAGTTTCTCCTCAGACAGACGCACACTCTCACTCATTGTCTCCTTCACGCTGTGTGTGTGTGTTGGCCTTTCTCCTCTGCAGAGGCTTTAGTGTTCCAGCTGAAGAAGAGGCCCCCAGACTATGTTCCAAAGAAGGGCCGCAAGGCAGATGACCGGGGCATGCGCGGCTCCGTCCCCCCCGAGAAACTGCCCTACTTGGTAGAGCTTAGTCCAGGTAATGCGCACACACACACACACACACAAAAGCATATACAAACACATGTGTCATTCATCAAGTTCTGTTGGCTATTCAGCCTTATAAGTTAAAATTAATGTGCAAATGTTGTTGACTGCGACAATTGTTTTCATCCAAATATTCACTACACAAATACACACACACACACACACGTTGTGATGTACTATTCGTGACTTTTCAGGTTTTCAGCTTTAATGGACACACCTTTGACTCCCATATATAGTATAGGCCTTTTTGTCCAAATGTCCCAACCCAAGCACACAGCTTCAGACTGTAGGCTTGTAGGCTAGTGCATCACTGAGACTGTCACGGTTGTCCTGTTCCCCTGAGACTAGTGTGGACCCTGTAGTCTAGCTAACTAGCATCCACACACACACAGGCCTGTTAATACTGCAATATAATATTGCAGTATTCTCTCTCTCTCTCTGTCTCTCTCTCTCTCTCTCTCTCTCTCTCTCCCCTTTTCTCATAGCGGTTGTATGAGCATAGTGCACATGTATGCAGTTCTCTAGTAGGCCCCTCAGTGTTTCCAGAGAGTGTTGAGTGTACCAAAGGCCTGACTGAGAACTGTAGCTCTACTGTACTAACCTCTCCCTGCCACTCATCTCTGCTGCCTCTCTTAACCAAATGCACAAACCTCCACCTGAAATTACCTGTGTGTGTGTGTGTGTGTGTGTGTGTGCGCGTGGCTGTGTGACTGCTCGTGCGTGATGGTGTGTGTGTGTGTGATGGACATGCGGCGATTGGACCTAATTATTTTGCTTGTTGGTTTTTTGTTTAGCTTTGCTTTGTTTTTTGTTTTGTTTTCTCTCCTGCTGCGTTCTTACCCTCTGCTCTTCTTCTTCCTGCTCTCTGGCATGTATGTGTGTGTGTGCGGTCGGGTTGACTGTGTTACGTGTGTGTGTGTCTCCTGCTGCTCCTCCTCTGCATGCGTCCTTCTCACCTAGGGCGCGGGAACCACTATGGCTACTACGCCTATCGCCACCACGAAGGTAACGCTCCCCCTCCCCTCCCTTCATCCTCTGCCAATCCCAGCCCCCTCTCTCTGCTCGGAGGGAGGGGCCTGAGAACAGCCAGCCAATAAGATCACAGAGCTTTGAAAAAGGGCCAGGCAGCACCTCTGTTGTCTGTCTTTAGGAAAAGGGGGGTGGGGATCATTTGCGATGTCTAAATTTCCCGCCATCATGGCACCAACGTGGTTATCTGGAACAGTTTTCTTAAAAATCAGCATTGTGTAAATATTCAGCAAATCAAAACATCTGTTTTCCGAGTCTATATCCAACACCAACCACCCCCTTTCCTTCCTCGTTTAACAAGGTGCTGCTTGACGCTTTTACTAAGATGTGTTTGCTGCCCCTCTCCAAAATCATCTCTCTAATCAAACCCTGCTGATTAATCTTGTAATCCCTCATCCAGCTGTTAACTCTTTGATAGTCTAGCACATTCAGACACTCTGATGGCTGCAGGAAGGCAGTTAAGGTGGCACCTACTGAGGGAGCCTAGACTGGGTACACACAGCCACACCTTTGGGTGCAGTGTTTCCCCAGAGACGGCGTGCGTGTGCGTGTGTGTGTGTATAAACACCGATAGTTGTGAGTGAGTGTGTTCTCTTGGGGCTCAGTCATGTGAGTGTGTTTGGTGTGTGTGTATATGTTATTCTGATTGTGTATGTGTGTGTACTGTAGGTGTACTTCATTTATGGCAAAATGGTTGTGTATCTGCTGTGATTTTCTGTCAGTAGTAATGTGATTGATGTAGTGATGTGTTTGCGAAAGTGATGTGATGTGAAAGCTTTGAGATGTGACCTATCTGTCATATTGATGTTGTCTTTATGTCTTTATGTTTCGTGTGTGTGTGTGTGTGCTGTGTGTTGACCCTTGATCACTGCTAAATTCTTCCCAGACGGCTCAGACTCCAGAGACAAGCCCAAGTTGTACCGCCTCCAGCACAGTGTCACTGAGGTTGGCTCAGACTGCACAGACGACGGCTCCATCCAGGTGAGACACACACACGTACAGACACATACAGAGACTTTTACTAAGCTCTAAACACAGCAGTGCTTTTACAACTGTGCTGATGCAGGTAGTTCTAAATGGGCCCGATAAAGAGAACAAAACCACAGTCCTCACTGGCCTAGATATTCACATTGATTTATTTCCCTCTCACTCATCACCACCCCCCATCCCCATCCCCATCCCCCCCTCACACACACTTATCTATAAATCATTCATTCTTTTTATCTCTTCCTCTGTCACTGACTTCCTCTCCGACTCACTCTCTCTCTCTTTCTCTCTCTCTCTTTCTCTCTCTCTCTCTCTCTCTCTCATTCTCATTCTCTCACTCTCACTCACTCACAGCTGTTTGGTCCTGGTATCCTGCCCCACCACTGTAATCTGCTGCACACTGACGGGCTGGTGACGGTGAGCCCTGCGGTGGCGGAGGCCGAGACGCTTGTGGACGGCCAGCGCGTCATAGACACCACGCTCCTGCGCAGTGGCGCTACGCTGCAGTTTGGCCACGCCCACGTCTTCAAGTTTGTGGATCCCGCGCAGGAGCACCTCGGGGGCAAGCGCGAGCCTGGGCCCATGATGAAAACGCGCCACAAGTCCGGGTAGGGACACACATACACACACATTGTGGCTACTGTAGGTATTGTAGGGGAAGACCAACTTGATTGTTGATTTTCAAACATGGCCTCTTTGACGAGTGGTTGTGAGTGACCCCTGACCCCACTCTGAATGAGGTCATGGCGAAGATAGTGCCTAAGTTACTGGCAGGTTTGATCCCGACAGCCCTCCATGTGTGGTTAGTATGGTCAGCTAGTAAACACAGTCTGGGATTGTGATGGCATTCAGTGCAGTGGAGAAATCCATATTCTCTCAGAACCAGCATAGCAAAGAGCCATTGACCAGTGCATGGTCCACTCATCACTGACAAGCAGTCAGGAACTGTGTGTCCTTGCACTCATGGGGATTGAATACAGTATGAGAGAAGAGACCCATTTACGGACACATCTGCAGTGAGCAGCAAAGTGGACATTGTGTTAAGTCAAATCAATAAAGCACTACATTCCCCACCAGCAAGTGGACATTGTATTTGGTCTAGTGATGGAGGCACTATGTCCCTAAAAGGCAGACTCAATAGCAATCAGCAGCAGTCTTTAGTCTTGTGATGGAAACACTACATGCACTAGCAGTAGAGTGGTCATTGTCTTTGGTGCTTCCGGAATCTTCAGAAGGAAGCCTACATCTCCTCTGGTCCTTGGGCTAATGAATTGGGAATGGGGAGGCAGTGGAGCAGGTGCTTCCTGTTTTGAGGCGCCCCAGTTCAGTGGAATTCTGGGAGATGTAGTTCTCCCTCGCCATCCGAAGAGAGACCTCAGATGACCATTCTATCTCTGGGATTTGAGTTGGTGGCCTAAAATTCACCTGCTTACTAAGTATCTTATAGATTAAGTATAAATACAATACCAAATTGTCCTCATTTAGAGGATAATAGCATCAGTCAGGGTGTGTGGGGTGTGTGTGTGTTTTCTATGACTTTGTGTATGCAGTGCTGTGTGTGCACATACGTGTCTTCGCGTGAAGATTGTGTGTGTGTCTTTGTGTCAAGTGTGTGTGTGTGTGACAGAGTCTTACATAAAAGCATGTAATTCACTGGCCCATCTGTCGCGTGGGTTGCATCTCGGTTTGTTTGGGTTCCCGTGGTGATCTCACTAATTCCCTGTCCCTACCGATCGGCCCTCGGGCAGGTCGCACCGGCATGAGGAGCATTGAAGGTTGCTAAGGACTGTAGCATCTTGTAGGCCACCAGGACACTACCACCACCCCCTCCCCTCACCCCTCCTGGCTGGCTGAAGTGAGTTAATGAAGACGTGAGAGGAGTGTGAGAACAGGAAGCGAGATATGAGGAGAGGAAAAAGATGGGGGAAGTTAAAGTGCAAGAGAGGGAGTGGAGAGGGCTGAGGAGAGGGAAAAGAAGGGAGAAATGAGAGAGGGAGGGAGAGAGAGAGGGAGGTTATGGTAGGTTAGAGTTTGAGGCTACTGGGCTCTTTAATCTGATGAGAGTGTGTGACGGGGCTTGGCTAGGCTAGCATGGGGTGTGGCGTGGGTGTGTGTTCAGTGAACCGACAGAAACTCTGCTGGAAGGCAGACTGAGGTCTCTCTCTCTCTCTCTCTCTCTCTCTCTCTTGCTCTCTCTCTCTCTCTCTCTCTCTCTATCTCTCTCTTTCTTGCTCTCTCTCTCTATCTCTCTCTCTCTCTTTCTCTCTCTCTCTTAATCTCTCTCTCTCACACACACACACACACACACACACACTGGTGGGTTGCTCCTGGGTGTCTACTGCAGCAGCAGCAACAGATGAGCAGCAGTGTTGAGCGAAGGCTTGAGGGACGGACTCTTTCTCTCCCTCCCTCCCTCTATCTTTCTCCATCTTTCCCTCTCTGTGTCTTTCTACCTGACTGGGACTAGCTGTATGATGCCCCTCTGGAGGACTGCTTAATAACCCCCAGGTAACGGACTCATGGCATGATGATTTAGAGATTGTTTGGTCCTATGAGAGAGTAGTTGTTATCATAACGGACATGGTCTTTTTTTTTCAGTAAAATGCACCGTCTGTACATTACAGTCCTGTTGTGTAAATACGTATCTAGTCCATGGGCGCTTTTGAAATCGAAGTAGTTTAAGCGTGTTTGTGTTTGTTTTTGTGTTCTGCTGTAGTCCCTGTGCCAAACTCCTGATTTGTGTTTGTTTGTGCGCTGATTGTTTTGAGGTGAAGGTCACTCATATAACCGACATTGGCCAGGAGAGTCATAATCCTTCCCTGGCCCGGAACTTTCCAGCACTCCCACAGAAGATTACAGATGTTGGACAGAGAGAAAGAGAGAGGGAGGAAGAGGGAGAGGTCGAGGAAGAGACAGAGAGAGCGAGCGAGACGGAGACCGAGAGAGAGACGGGGAAAGATAAAAAGAGAGAGAGTCCAGATGACATGGATGGGAAATTAGGGGGAGAAAAAGAGAGCGACTGTGCAGGTGGCTGGGAGGGAGGGTGAGATTTGTGCTATGGTGTTTAGGTAAAGGTTGTTCCATAACTTCTTGGCACAGTAAAACATTTTCAACGTGTGTGAACTCCAAACTTTTTTTTTTTTTTCTTTCCTCTCAAGCCCGGTTTTGGCGTTGAGTCAGTCGGGAGGCTGTAAGTTGGCGTGGGGCTGAGTTGGTGTTCTGAGAAGCCCATGTTCCCTGTATTTGATCACATTAAAGGGCAGCGCATGCGTACAGCACAGAACTCAGGCTCCTAACTCTGGTGACTGCTGTAGAGGCAAGAGCCGTGAGGGTGTCAGTCATTGTGGCATTGTGTGAGAAGGGATGGGTGGACTGGAATTGGGAGCTAGTGGAAGATTTTTAGTGTGTGTTTTTTAAGCAAGATAAAAAAGAGTGCAGAGAAATCTTTCATGATGCCAAAAATGTTCCCTAAACCCTGCCAGTCCCTTGCCTCACTTTATTCTGGTGTGTGTGTGTGTGTGTGTGGCCCTTGTGTAAGATTTAATTAAAGTGCTGCTCCTGGGCTGGGATGTATATTTAGAGTCGCCAGTCTTGGCTGCTTTGGTTTGGCTGATAAGGGCTGTGGCACAGCACCCTCTCCCCACTCTCCACATGGCCCACATGCTTTCATTTAAATGAGAGAGTGTGTGTGTGTGTGTGTGTGTGAGTGAGACTGACTGACTGACTGACTGACAGAGAGATGAGAGAGAATTTGTTTATTCATATAAATGTGTGAGAGTGGGTGGCAAAGCTTAAATTCCATCTGTTTTATTTGTGTGTGTGTGTGTGTAGGGAAGCTGTGTGGGAGGTTGTTTTGTGAGTATATGTTATTTTCGTCTGGCTGCAGCTATGTGTAGCTCTTTGTGTGTGTGTGTGTGAGGAAGAGAGCAAGAAATGGTGTGTCAGGGTTTGTGTTTATAGGTGTGTGTGTGTACAGTATATATGGGTGTGTCCATCAGTGTTTCTCATAGTTGCGTCTCAAGAAAGACCGTAACTGTCTTTTTTGTTTCTGTCCTCTGCTGCAGTAGCGTCCCGGAGACTGCCTTTGACCTGCACGGAGACCTGCACGGCTCTGGTCTCCCCACCAGCAAGGTAATCATCTTTCTGTGATATCTCTCTCTCTCTCTCTCTCTCTCTCTCTCTCTCTCTCTCTCTCTGTCATGTCACCTGACCTCTCCAAATGAACTTATGATCACATGATCTGCTCCTAGAAAAATAATAAAGCCCAAAATGGGATATTTAATGGTACTTTAGTATTTTTATAAATGCTGAAGCAGGCATTCTGGCCACCAGGCCTCTCTGACGAGGTGGTAGGGGGATTAGATACTCACAGACATGGCACTCAAATACACGGTGCTGTACTGTCAATGTCTGCTCACAGAAACGGTGCTATAATGTACAGCAGTGAATCATGAATGACGTGATAATTGTTTACAATTGCGTAAACTGTGTGTACGCAGAGCTCAGGGAAGCTGGACATGGAGCGGGCAGGGAATGCTAGTGAGAGGGGAATGGTGAAGCCCATGATCCGCGGGGAGCAGCAGGACTTCAGCAAACATGATGGCAGGTCAGACTTATCACTGCACATGGCCATGGGCCAACACACACCCCTTTACCGCCATTCAGTAACTGACCCACACACCGTAGATTCACATAGGCTGTGTCCCAATTTAGGTGTGAAATATACTGTGTTCTGCTAGGCACTGAGCTATTGTGTATAGTACTAATCTGACCATCGGTTTAATGAAATGGGACAGTTTAGTCTTCGAGGGTTCCCAAATGCATCACAATTTATCCCACCGTTAGGCGCTTTGTTGCTTAGCAATGCTAAACACTTTTGAAAAGATGTCTCTTAACTTTTTCACAGCTGTTCTGGTTCATGCTAAATTGATCATAACAAACACCTGTTGGCTTAGTATGTAACTGAAGTTGACACATTTGAACATGAGTTGTTTACAACCTCTTCTAACACAACAATCATTGTTTCATCATAAGATAA
Organism: Limnothrissa miodon; assembly: GCA_017657215.1. NCBI lineage: Eukaryota > Metazoa > Chordata > Actinopteri > Clupeiformes > Clupeidae > Limnothrissa > Limnothrissa miodon. The sequence continues at coordinate 9,513 of JAGFZM010000015.1, forward strand.
AAGTGAGGTTCTTCACTCATTTCACCCTCCATTTTTTTTTTTTTTTTTTTTAGATACGGCACAAACGTTATTGAAATGCCTTGATTTTTGGGATTGGTAGTACTGGAAAGATTGATGTTTGAATACATTTGCATACAACACAGCTATTTAGTCCACTTTCTCGTCAGGTTGGATGTGTGTATAACACAAACGCACACTTGGCACAGTCCATTGAGGTGTTTCTGGGGTTCCAGCTGTGTGACGTCAGCATTTCGTGGCAGTAAGGTCACGTGACTTCAGTTCATTGGGCCTCAGCCGTGCGTGACCTGTGAAATCTGACCTGTGGCTCCAACGTGCGCACAGCACCCGAAACCAGATCTCCACCCAAGCACCACCCAGGCCCACCCCGAACTGGAACCTTACAGGCCCCACTGTACAGCGGCCACATCAATAATGCAGCACTACAGAGGCCTGGCACAAAGACACATCCGCACACACACACATACGCAGGTTCCGTGTGCGGTCTTGCGCATCTTCTCCTTCTCTGTAACACACTTGTTTCTCTCGCAGACATTTCTTCTGCTCTGGCCCACATAGATACCTCGACATACACTTATTTATACACACACATACACACACACACACACTGTGTAGCTGGCCATGTTGTACAGGCGTGGTGCTGGTGGGGTGCCCCTAGAGCGCTGGGTCTCAGTGGACAGCGGCATGAACAACGGCGGCCTGCTCTCCTGGTTCTCCCACCACTCACGCGCCCTCTTCCTCCTCCCCTCTTCCCCCTCCTCCTCATCCCGCAGGTCCCACGATGGCCTAGGACCAGAGCTCACGCTGCCGGCCAGCATCGAGTTCCGGGAGCACTGTGAGTATTTCCACACCTGTTTATGTGTGCTTGTTTGTTTGTTTGTTTGTTCATTATTTTTTCACCTCTCATCTCACTTCTTCAAATCTTGCTACTTTCTGTCCTCCTTTTCTAATTTACTGTCTTGGTTGGAGCCAGGAAAAAGGGAGCATGAGGTTGAGAGGAGAGGACAATGAGGAGCATGATGGTGGTGATAAGGATGATGATGTGTATGCTCTGGATAAGATGTGTCAGAACGATGGCAATGACCTTGTGCGTGCGCTCCAAGGGGCTGATGTCGGGCCGTTAGTTGCTGGACATGACGTAGCGGCAGGTCTGATCTACTGCTGATCTACATTGATCTACTGCTCATTTAATTTGATATTGTATTGTGAGAACAGTCTGTTTTGAGTGTGAGATGACTAGACTTACTGTCGCACTGCGAGTGTTTTTCTTGGTTTGGTTGGCGAGTGTCGGTTCACTGTGATGCAGTGGTGTGCGGTGCAGGTGCTATTTTTCTGTGGTTTAGGATTGTGCTGTTTACTGTACAAGCCCAGACATGCTGGTCTTTTGTTTCAGCAGATAAAGTCTATCTGACCTCCCCCCCCCCTCTGTCACAGATAAAGGCCCAGGCCAATAGTTGATCTGTCAGTTACAACAGGGAAACAGCAATGCTGACAGTATCCACGAGCAACCTGTTAGCCAGCTCTGACGAACAGGGCAGTTTGCAGGAAGCACATGCAAGTCTGACCTACGATAACCTTTCCTATATATAGCCGAATGCCGAGCCCACCAATGCCCAGTGGCATTGTGTTATTGTATCCGTAGACTTAGTTGGTTTATTGACACCTGTCTGTGGTGATTTTGTTTCCCGTGGTGGCTAGACAGGACGTTGGCCTTATGAAATGGAATGCGTCCCAGAGCAGCTGAGTCTAGACCCCTCGCCTTGACAGACCGGCCACAGGTCGAGCCTGCGAGTTATTGCTGCTGCTTCGAGAGCAGCACATCTAGGGCTTGACGAGAGATCAATACCTGGAAAGTATTGGCACCCACACAGAATTGAATTGTAGGGCAATGGGGAGGCTGATATTGGTCGGCATCAGTTGGTCAATGCCCCCTCTCGCCCCTAAGATCTCTATTGAACATAGTTCAGCCTTTAGCGGCAGGGAATCCATGGGCAAACTTAATCAAAGCATTGTGCTCTGATAGACAGCCATGGACGTGCATAGGACAGGCATATCGGCACACTGCTCCTATCACTTAGCACATAGAACACAGCTCATAGAATAGCTCACAACACACATCTCATAGCAAACGGCTAATAACTCATTGCACACAGCTCATAGTACACACTCCATGGCTTATAGCACACAACTTGTTCACAGCTCATAGCACACAGCCCATAGCTCCTAGGACATACCTCATAGCCTAGAGAGGCTTGACAGTTTAGTTTCGGTGGAGCCCTTTAGCATTGCATAAGACATCTTTGCAAAGGTCACTCTGCTTTTCTTCCATCAGCTTCTCTTGGGTCCTTTGAGGTTTCTGTTTTCCAACAAGTCTTTCCCCTTTGTGTGTGTGTGTGTGTGTGTGTGTGTGTGTGTGTGTGTGTGTCCCATGGTGGTGTGTGGAGCGTCCGGCTGTGTGTTTGTGGTGGCGGGAGATCAGATGAAAAGCAGGAGCCATGTGCTTTGATTCAAAGAGGTTGTTACCATTCTCAGGCACCAGACCCCTACAGAGAGAAAGAGAGAGGGAGAGAGAGATGAGATGTAGTGTTAGGCTGAGAAAGAGAAAAGGAGAGCTAGAGAGGGGAAAAGGAAGAAAGAGGAGGTGTTGTCAGGGGTTATCAGCGAGTCTGTTGGAGACCTATCTCCCTGACTGCTGTATGAACTGCACTGTGTGTGTGTGTGTGTGTGTGTGTGTGTGTGTGTGTGTGTGT
>JAGFZM010000015.1:27071-177464 GCA_017657215.1 Limnothrissa miodon
TGTGTGTGATGTGGTGTGTCTGTAGTTGAGGAAGAGAGAGTAGGAAACACTTCTAGGCAGATTTTCTTTTATGAGTTCTGCCTTTGTTTGTCCCAGCCTACAGTATCTCTGTCTGCATGGCACCTATTCAAATTGGAATGGAAAAATTATTCTGTAAGCAAACTCTGGGTTCCCCCTCAAATAAGTCTCTTCCTGAACGAGGGAGAGGGGGGAGAGAGGAAGAGGAGAGAGGAATGGTCTTTGTGTGTGTGTGTACGTGTACACGTGTGGGTGTGTGTTTGTGTGTACGCATATGGTTTATAATGAAAAGATGATTCAGCTAACTTGTTTGAGTAGAAATAGTCTTCCGTAGTTTTGGACAGTTGGCTCTGAAGTGTGGAGGACTGGTGTACATGTCTTAAGTGTGCTTGTGCGCGTGTGTGTGTGTGAGTGTGTGTGTGTGCGTGCGTGTGCGCACTTGGGCTTGGGTTGTAACCCCGCAGTTGACGCAGTCGCCTGTGCAGCTGGGAGCAGCTGTGGCCATTCTCAGTGCCAGGCACCAGCTGCAGCACTTCACAACACAACCACTTGTGTGTGTGCGTGTGTGTGTGTGTGTGGTGGTGTGTAGAGAGGAGGCTCTGACTATAAGGACTATAAGGGCTGTGTGTAGCATCGCCATTCCAGCACATTAAACAGCGGAGGGTGCTTTTGTTAACTGTGTGTGTGTGTTTGGAGCAGTATCACCACATTTCGTCACATTAAACAGCAGAGGGTGTTTTACTTAACTGTGTGTGTGTGTGTGTGTGTGTGTGTGTGTGTGTGTGTGTTTGGAGCAGCATCACCACATTTCGGCAATTTAAACAGCAGAGGGTGTTTTACTTAACTGTGTGTGTGTGTGTGTAGTAGGTAGGCAATGACTCTAAGGGCTGTTTATTTTGTGCACACCCCCCCCCCCCACACACACACACACACACACACACACACTCACACTTATTAAACTTCTATTTTCAGCCCTGAGGTGCTGCGAGTAAGTGTGTGTGTCTGCGTAAGATGAGGGAGGGAGAGAGCGAGAGAGGAGTGAAAAGAGGGAGGGGTGGGGCGTTGGGGAAGTGTGGAGGAAGGAGTGGGAGGGGAAAGGTAGGAGCGGAGGAGAAGAGAAGGGAAGAGGGGAGAGGAGGGCAGAACAGAGGAGTGGAATGATATGTTTGCTTGGGCGCGAGCTGGGCAGCCACACAGCTGTAGCCAGGAGAGAGAAAGCAAACCACTGGAAGAGAGAGAGGGAAAAAGCGAGAGAAAGAAAAGGAGTGCAGGAGCGCGAGCAGGAGACAAGAAGCACAGAAAGTTTGCCGTCCTGCTAAAGAAGGTGTCCCCCGTTCCCTGGACCTGGAGCCTCACCTCGTCTCTTCTCTCGTCTGGATTTGTGGACGTTCCGGGGGATCCACTTGAGTGGATCTGCTTTTCTCTTTCTCTCTCTCTCTCTCTCTCTCTCTCTCTCTCTCTCTCTCTCCCTTTCTCTTTCTCTCAGTGTTACTCTCTCTCAGGCTTCCCACTCTATCTATTACTGCTGCCCCCCCCCACCCCCCTTCTCTTGAGCGGTGTGACTAAGGGAAGGAGTGCACACCTCACTCCTCAGGGGGAGTGACTTCTCTTGCTGCCATCATCACTTGCTTCTCACGTGGAGGAAGAGCAGAAAAGGATAGTAGTTGGGGGTCTGTGTGTGAGTGTGTGTGAGAGACACAGGGAGGCGGCAGCATGTGGTTCTCTGTGGTCGGGAGGAAGGAGCCAGCGGTAAGACACACATCTCTCAGCACACACACACACACACACACACACACACACACATGCTGTTTACTTAGGGTGATAAACCTTCACAAGTTGTTTTGGAAGGAATAGTTTGTTGTAACATTTAAGTGCTTTGTGTGTGTGGAATTTAGCGCTTAATTGTGTGTGTGTGTGTGTGTGTGTGTGTGTGTGTGTGTGTGTGTTTCCTGTGTCTGGAATGAATAGTTTGTAATGGGATCTGGGTCTTAAGCAAGGGACTCTGTCAGGAGCCATGTAGTGTTTTCTTCCTCCTCTGTGTTGTGTAGAAGTGTGTCTCACTGCCGTACTGTGTGTGCTTCTGTCTGTCTGTCTTTATGTCTGTCTATCCGTCCCTCCGTGTGTACGTCCGTCTTAGTCTCTACCAACCTTATCATGGCCTGGAGTTAGTGTACTGTATGTGTGTGTTGGTGCGTATGTGTGTTTGTCTGGCAGTAGGTATTGGTGTGTGTGTGAGAGAGGTGTGAGGGACAGGAAGAAAGGGGGAGTTGAAAGAGTGAAGAGATTAAAAGAGGGAGGAGAAACTCGTTTTTGGGGACGAGTGTGTTATTAATGCTCAGCTTCACCTTTCAAAGATTCTACTTGAGCAAACTTGTCTCCAGTGTCCCTCTAAGCACTGTGTGTGTGTGTGTGTGTGTGTGTGTGTGTGTGTGTGTGTGTGTGTTAAATTCTAAGAGAGCCCAAGTGATTTTGGGGCCTGTTTGGCCTTTTAAGGAAGTGTGTGTGTGTGTGTGTTTTGGCATTTCTGGGAGGTCAGTTTGAGCGTGCATGTGTTTGGCATTTTTAGAATGTTTGTACATTTGAAGTCTGTGTTTGCAAGTTCGTGTTTGGAGCTTGTATATTTGTGGCCTATAGCATTATCTGTGTCCACGTGTGTGTGTTAGTGTGTGTGTCTGAGTGTGTGTGTCAGGGTCAGATTGTTAATCATTGAGCGCAGCATGTGAAAGGACTCAGAATTACACGGTGCATTACACACATCGCCTGCCTACATCTCTTATGTAGAAATACACTTCAAAATGCTTATGCACACACACACAAATACACTCAGCCTCCAGTTATGCACTAACTGGACTAATAACTTAGTCACATAAACACACACTGGTCCGCATTAACACTTGGACGGGAGTGCTAAATGCTAGCTGTAGATATTAACTCATTAACATGGACTTACTCAGCTGAGCCCTTGGGTTTTAGCCCTTGGCCTGTGCTGTGGGGACCGGTGCTTGGGGGCTGCTTGTGTAGCCAGAGGTGGGTAGATGGCCCTGGGCTACTAGCGTTAGCCGTGTGGCTGAACGCTCCATAAGGAATCATGGCCAATACTTGGGCTGCTCCAGAAGGAAGTCGCCGAAGGGATATCCTGACCCCCACACCCCCTCATTCGACACACAAGGGAGGCCCGCTTGCATTTTCCCCCCCCCCCCCCCCCCCCACCTCTTCGCAGCTTGAAATGACCCACACACACTCACGCACACACACATGGGCTGACACGTGAGACTTGAGTTTGGTTCTGCTGCTGTAGGTATTTTTGTTTGGTTTTGTTTATGTGTTTGGTCAGTGTTGGAGAGCGCAGTGCCACAATGCTCTCCTCCCCACTCTCACCATCCCACCGTTCCCACACACACACACACACACGGAGAGAGAGAGCTGGACGGCCCGGCCCTTCACTTCTCCTTACTTCACTCACAATGGGAGGATGTGCTCTCCAAACAGACGCCTCTACTTCCTACAGAAAGAGAGGGAGAGAGAGAGAAGGGGGGCGGGGGAGGACAAGAAAGGAACTGAATAGGAATAGATCACCCTGACAATGTCATAATTTGGAAAAGCAAACAAAGTTCCATCATGTAACAAAGCAGTGAGTGTGTCTGTGTGCGTGTTTTTAAAAAGTTGTTTGCCCATTGGTCATGTGTGTGTTGACCACTCTGCTCCTCTTGCTCTCTTTCGTTAGTCCCAAACAAGCGGTCAGCTGTGCCGTGTCTGTGTTGATTTGATTTTTTAATTTTTTTTTCCTCTGTAGCCTAATGATGGGAAGAGAGGGCTAGAGATGGCGGGGCTTGATTGCGGAACATGTGTCTGTGTGTGTGTGTGTGTGTGTGTGTGTGTAGGAGAGAGAGACAGCTGACTGGATAAATACCCTGGCTATTCACTCTGGCCACCGAGGGCGTTGGCTCACTGTCATCAAGGCTTCTAATTTGGTACCATAAGGACAGCATTATGTCATGTTTCACCAGTGATTCACTAGTGGTGTAATGAGTTGGAGCACTGCACACAACAGCTTTTCAGACCAGAGGAGTGGTGGTGTCAGACTGTCTGTTTAAGGGAGTTGTGTTGCGCGCACACACACACGCCTGCTCTCTGCAGCTCTGCTCCTCCTCTACTCAGAGTCAGGCTTCCAGCGCACCCAGAAGGCCACGCTGCTCCTACCAAACAGTCACTTGGGAATCTGCCTCCATCTAAGTTCAAGCACTGGGTTTGGCTCACAGGATAAACTGGACCAATAAAACCATGGGTCGGCTTCCCAATGAAAGAGCCTAGGTCAGTGTCAGGGGTCGGCTTTCAGGAGTGCCAGGGGTCGGCTTTCAGAGCCTAGTTCAGTGTCAGGGGTAGGATTTCACAGCAAGAAAGAAAGTCTTCCAGACAGATGAAACTGGGCATTCTGTAGCATTCTCAGACAGCAGTTGAGGAGTGTAAACACCTGGCCTTTTTTTTGAAGAATTGCAGCCCCAAAGTTGGACCATTTTATTCCAGGCCCCTGCAGGTCTTCCATTTTTGGATGGAGCTTGGATGTCAGGATATCAGGAGGCACTTATTTGTAGAACCCCAACAAGAGGCCTTGTGTTGGACAGGCTCAGGCGTGGGGTGGAGATGGTTTATTGTTTTGAGGACAGTGGCTCACAGTCATCGACACAGCTGTGCATATCCGTGTGACACACACACACACTAGTGGCTAACGTTTGTCATCTCCTGGCGTGTAGCACATCTGCATCACATTAAAGGCCTCAGCCAGGGGCCCCCAGCCCTGCCGTGTCAAATACCGTATTTATGTCTCCTTCTCTGTCTGTCTGTCTGTGTCTGTGTGTGTGTGTGTGCCATGTGCTTGGGTGTGAGGGTTTCTGGAACTGCTTGTGTAATGTTTTGGGGAAATGGTGCTGCTCTGTAGCTCCTGACATAAACAGTAATGGCATTTAGTAGCAGAAGGGAAGAAAGAAAAGACAAGAGATGGAAGAAGCTTGATGGACGGATGAATGGATGAATGAATGGATGTGTGAATGAAAGAATGGATGGATAAATAGTGTCATACACAGACCTGCTCTTTCACACACTGAAGTCATTAAAGTCTTGTGTCACCATAGGAGGCCACTCAGAGTTGACTGGCAGATACATTTACAGAGTTCATTTACGAAAGGAGCTAGATTGGGGCAGACCACACACACACACACACACACGCTCACACACACACACACACACACACAAACAAAACATTTGCTGATGTTTCCTAGTTGTGTCATTGTGTCAGCTGGCTAGATTGTGCTGTTCCTGCTCATCACAGAAAGTTCTCACTTTGTGACACAGGCGATAAGATCGGTGTGTGTGTGTGTGTGTGTGTGTGTGTGTGTGTGTGTGTGTTTTCTGTTACAATCATTTTTGCTGTCCATACCCAGCGTTTTAACTGTGTGTGGGTTGATTCTATGTTTATTTTTTCTATTAAAAAGTATTTCACTCACTCAGCGCACGCGCGCACACACATACACACACACACACACACGCACGTCATTTCTAGGGGGCTCTTCTTTACAGCAGAGCTGTGAACAAATTTGGGCTGAAGTGAGTGTGAGGTCTGGGCCCATGTGTTACAGCTCTCCTGGGTCCAGCCACTTCCAGACCCTCCACACACTTAAGCCACACACACAGGAAGAGGAAGATTTAGGGTCCTGTGTTCTCATGAGCACCCCCCCCCCCCCCACACACACACACACACACACACACACACACACACATTTCATCTGTCTGGCTTAGGCTGCAGACAGAAGCCTTCTGTTTAGTAATAGCCCCCTCTGTGTGTGTACATTCGTACCCACACACGTCCGTTCCTAGCGCAGGCAGTGCAGGGGCAGCCTCTTCTGCGGGGTCCTCATGCCTTGGCTTCAATTTCCTGACTGAGCAGCGGAGGCTTCTAGAAGCTGCCGTGGGCAGGAAGCAGCAGGGTGGGTCATCGACAGGGAGACCTGGAAGACCTTCACTGGACCTATCGAAACTATTTGCAAACAACATACGAAATTTACTGTTCATTTCCAAGGGAGGCAAAATAAAAACAATTTTTATCTTTCCACTGACTTGCATTAAAAAAAAAGTTCCCATGGACTGGAAACGGATGGGTGGGGATTTGCCAGTCTTGGGCACATTGTTGAAAAACAAGTACTACTTGCTCGCCAATAAGTAGGGTTATGTGTATTGGTGTGTAGTTTTGTGTTGATAAGCTCTGTGTCTTTGATTTATATTTTAATTATTGAGCTGGTGAAAGACTCAGGAACACTTCTCTTCCCCGCGGTCTCTTGGGCAATCTTGTCCATGGATGGCAGTGAGAGATGGCACAGCGATGTGGGTAGCACTGGTGCTTTGTTTCGTGGTTGCTTAGCAACTGCCCAGTAGCTGTGACCCAGACGGAACTCCGCATGTAGGTGTTACTTATGTGGAGGCGTTGGCATGTTTGTGTGTGTGTCTGTGTCTGTGTCTGTCTGTCTGTGTGATAAGATAAGTCCTGCCAATAATGGGCACACCTCTGTGTGAATGTGTCAGGCCCTTCCAACTGATGACTGGACAGAAATGTAGAGACACACACTGTTTAAACTGCACATAGTTTAAACTGTTGACCATATAGATGAGGCTTTTCGATGGCAAGACAGGTTAGCCACATGCCGTTTTTAGATCCAGGTAGAACTTGGTAATTGTGGTGGGTACAAGAAGCCCCTTGCCCCAGCCAAAAACCAAACCAATTCTCAAATAAAAAAAAATGGACCAGGCACTTACTTGTCTACACACACACACGCACACACACACACACACATGCACACACATACACACTATCACACAATCACACATGCCTTTTGAGTGTGGAATCAACAGCTTAACTAGCCCTGCCACTGGTGTCTGTTCAGTTTTAAAGCTGTCAGCGTTTGTTTGGGGTGTGACACAAATGATGGATACAGTGTGTGTATGAGAGAGAGAACATGGACTGCATGTAGAGGGGTGTTTGTGTCAACAACACTCCAGGGATATGTTTAGGCGTGCTGCAGGACACACACGCGCACACACACACACACACACACACACACACACACACACGCTAATTGTCTCTTTGTGCTTGTACCCTGTCTCCAGAGTGTCTGGCTTTAATCAAGGGGTGTAAAGTTTAAAGTGTTGCATTAGTACTAAGACCACCCCCGCCCAACCACACACGCACACATATACACACACACATACATTTATAGTGTGTCATATGTTTAGTGTATTTAATCAAAAAGATGTGCTCTTAGCCTGACACTGATTCTCAGCCCTTTGCCTTGCTGACAAGCTGTTGCGCTACTTTGCTTCAACACATCTAGTCCCCTTGAGGCACCCTCAGAATTGTAAAGTCTCTCTCTCTCTCTCTCTCTCTCTCTCTCTGCTGATGGTGGACTTATTTAAGGCTCTAGATTGCTTGCGGTTAGATTAGATTTTTACAGTAGTTATCTACACATTGGCCACAATTAAGTCTTATTGAGTGTGCGTGTGTCAAAAGAGACACATGGCATATTTACTGAAGGGGAGATGGTGTGGGCTCAGGGACTGAAAGAGAGGGGGGGGGTGGACTGCCGTATTAATCACAGCTTCTGTTAAAGCACATCTGAGTCTCATTAATGACTTTTTTATGGGCAGTTACTATTTCATACTCCTCTGTCAAAGTCTCATACATTACTGTGTGTGTGTGTGTGTGCGCGTGTGTGTACGTGTATGCTTGCATGCAAACGTTTTTGTGGATCATAATGGCTCATCACACTAAGCCATGGCACAGGTGGCACTTGTGTGTGTGTTTGCATGCGCATAATTTCTTGCGCTTTGACGCCCCTCTTTAAAGTGCCGTGAGCACAGATATGCGAGTTCACTACGCCATTCAATCAGTAGCTTATCAACACCAACTCCCACACATTCACGTTTTTTATTTGAACCAACCAATCATGTTACCCCAGAGACAGTATTCAAATATTTTTCCAAGGTGAAATACATCTTTAGTACTCATGGCACAAAAAACTTTGCTTGCACCACAGAGAAAGGCTGCCTTTTACGGCTTATACTGAGCAGAACTTTGCAAGTTGTACGTACACACACACACAGTCTCACCTAGCACAAGCAGTTTCACACGCTATGGTTATACTGGTCACACCCACACTTTTGTGGCTTTGCATATCAGGTTGCTCCATCAGTGATTCTTTTTAGCTCATTAATTACACCATCGGAAAGGAATTCAGTGTTTGCAAAATGAAACGGCACCATTTTTAAAATGTGACCACCGTATGTCTGCACCCACTCACACGGACATACACACACATCGTAAATGGTTAGATATACGTGGGTGGCTGATGGCTGAACTTGGAGCCATATTTTTCCATTTCTGTCCTCCTGATGTGCTAGCTGCTCGTCTCCACTGAAACCGGATGCCTGTCGGGAGCGCTCTGACCTGAGGCATTGTGTTTGACTTCCCCAAGGGGGTAGAGTCCAGGCCGCAGGGGGGTCGTTGGAATGTCCCTCCCTGCTGCTCCTTTTCTCACTTTTTTCAGGAGCTCTTAAGGTGGAGCCAATATAAGCCATTTGCAAGCATAGTAGCGTGTGTGTGTGTGTGTGTATTTTTGCTCTAAACACCTGTTACATTGCACCAGAGCCATGGCCAGAACTGGAGTCTTCATGAAAAGACTGAAGCTGCTTTCGCTTGAAATGGAGAGAGGACGAGAGACTGAAGACAATGGGGAAAGGGGGGAAATAGTGGTAGGTTTGCCCTTTTCTGTTGGATTTTGCCGGACATATGGAGGATCAGCGGGACTTTTGTACATGAGCTTTCATTTTGCCACGATACCGTTCAAAACTTTTCCAGTGTTCTGGGAGGGCTGATGGCTTTGCGGAGTGGTGTTGTGTGACTAGCAGCCGTCTATAATGGATGCGTCAAGCCTTTCACCGTAGCTGTCTGACGGGTCCTTGCAGACGAGAGGCTTTGTGCACAACTAGCAGTAATCAGAGTGGGCACCTCAGCGCTTGCTGGCGGTGGCACGCCGTCAAAAGTGGCATTTCAACCACTGGGCTCCTCGCTCCCTTCGCCACTTCAAAGCCTTCTGCATGTTTTGCTTCGGCTGCTTCTAATGCGGCCCAAATGTTTCTCACGCTATAAATATTTAAAGGTTCGGTTCACTATTTTTCCCCTCCTCTTAGAAGTATGGTGGTCTCGGCATGTAAATCTGTCATTGTGTTTTTTTTTTTTTTTTTCTATTTGCATTTTTTTCTCCTGCTTTGGGATCAGGGTCTGGTAGAATCCCCCCACTTCTTAACCTTCTCTCTCATCTCTGGGGATGTTTGATATGCGGGTTGCCATCAGGTGCCTGATGGTGTTGTGGTTTGTTTTGCTAGCTGGTGGTTGTGGTGGGGCACTTGGCTATGTGGTAGGCAGCGTGCCAATCCATATAGCGTGGTTGGGCATCCTAGGCTCTTACAGAAAGGAGAGAAGTAGATGAGGGAGAAAAATAATGGGGAGGCCTTGGAAAAGAAGGAGAAAAAGGGGGATTAGGAGAAATGAAAGAAGATGAAAAAGGGAGGTTAAAAGAATCATGTAAGAGGAGAGAAACTTGGAGAAGGACAGAAGGATAAAGCAAGAGAGGCATAGGGGGAGGGGGAATGAGCCTGTAGAATTTCCCAGGCATCTAGATGTTTCCCCCACTGCCTGATCCCTGGTTTGGGCTGGAATTTCTCTGTTCAAAGACACCATCAAACTAACCTCCGCAATGCTCATCCCACCAAGCCCCCGAGAACTGCCGAGGCTAGGACACAGAGAAGACCACATCCCTGCAGCACTGACTGGGTTTCTCATACAGATTACTAGCAGATTTGGATGGAAGTGTTTCTCCCTCTCTTTCCATCTTTCTTTCTTTCTTTTTTTCTTTTCTCTCCTTTACTGTTTCTCTCTCTCATCCTCAGCTATGAATGGGTGGGCTGGTTGGAGTCAAGGGTCTAGGGAGTTTGACAAGGTTGTGACCTTGAGACAGCATTCATATCTCAGCGCTCTGCTCTCACTGCTCTGTGTAAACATGGAGATCTGTAGTATAAATGAGCTGTCATATAAAGTTTGCTTGTTTCCAGCAAGCGTTGATCCCTGCCGGGTTGTTGTTCATTTTTGTCAAAACTGGACTGTACTGCTGTATTGCTGCACTGCTGCTCCTGAGGTTGTATGCACGAGTACTTGAGGTTGCATGCACGAGATGTGGTCATGTTGGTTGGTTGTGGGAGTTCATTCTAGAGGGACTAGAGTGCTGTTTGACACAGTGCAGTGTGTTGAGGTCATCTGAGGTTAATGAGGATGGCAACATTTGTTGCACTTGTTTATCTGTTTTCATGCGTTGGACCTGAGCTAGCATTCCCAGCTGCTTGAAGAGAGAGATGTGGTAGGGGTCTGAGTATGAGACCAAATCTGCACTGTTTCTTTGCCTCCCGTACTAAATTGAGGGAAGCCCAAGTGGGTGAAAGAAGCCTTTGCTTTTTGAGCACACATCCACACAGCTTTTTGCCCCGTTCCAACTAATGGCAGGATCTGCGATGGGAGGCTTTGAGCTGGACTTGGGCCCGGGCATTTGCTAAGCCTTTAAACATACATATGAGAAACAGGAGGAGGTAGACTCTGGCTAGACTCGACTGAAGGATTGTCAAGTCCTATCATGTCCAAAGGCTGTAGCAGACCCACACATCAATGAGTTCTCTGCGGGAGCTGCTTTGCTTGGTTCGTCAAAAACAGTCACATTTATTACTGCACTAAAGGGACTGTGTGTCTGTCTCTATGTGTGTGTGAGGGGGAGAGAGGGGCAGGTAAGTAGGCATCAATCAGAAAATGCTTCTATTCAGTCCCTCAACCTAGTCGTAGCTTACTGTAAATACTGTTTATTCCACTTTCTTATAGGCATCAATTGACTTTACATCTGCCTCAGATATGCAGAATACTCTTTCTTTTAGATCAGCATACTGCAACCCACAAATTACAAGCTTTAAATGCTTTGTGAGAGAAAAACATTTTACTATCACACCCAAATATATCTGCAAAATATGACCAAAAAGACTGAAATCATCCAGACCAAGCTTCATAAAATGTGCTGTCCAGCCTGTGAAATGATCGCAGGTGGCCTATCACACAGTCAAACCATGATCTTTGTTATTACAGATCTCACAGGCCAGGGCTTCTCTCCTATTCTGCACAGTTGGACCACAATGCTGTTGACATTTTATAGCCTGTTTGTTCAGGTGAAGGTGATTTTGGAGCATCTGGTCTTTTTTTTTTTTTTTTTTTTTCTTGCCTCAGTTGCTTATGTGTTTGAGGGAAACGCATGCATGCACTCACACTCACTCGCAAAATCTGGGTTATTAGAGTATGAATTGCCTGCATCTAGCTGTAATATCACAGCTGGGTCTTAATAGGGGGCTTACAATGCTTACAATACACACTACTCTCTATCTTGTGTGTGTGTGTGTGTGTGTGTGTGTGTGTCGCTCTCGATCTCTCTCTCACTTTGCTTTCTCTCTGTTACTTCAATGGTAAAACCAGGCACTGTAAAAATGCAAGCATGGGAAACAAAAGGAAATAAAAAAACCACAAGCCTGCTTTCCAGGCCCGGTAAAACAGCAAGCTAACCATTCCTTTTTTAAGCATTGGGGTTTGAGAACCTGCTGTTGCTACTGGCTGAGAGACAAGGTAAAGGTTCACATCCAAAGAACAGGTTCTCGTTTTTCAGAGAACTAGAGTAGCTCTGCAAGGGGTCACAATAGCATGGCGGTCAGATTTTTAGCACGGAAGACATCAAAAGTAGATGTCTGAAAACATCAAACCGCATTAATAGAAGATTGCTCATATTGCCTCTAAGTTGGAATGAGTTCTTGCAAGGAGAAATGGCTCGAGTTGTATGTGAACATTAGAGGATTTCTGCTGTTCCCAGTTGACAAAAGTGCTCTAATAGAGATGGGCAGAGAGTGCCAGCTGGGGGAATCCATGTGGCTGACTAATGACTCTGCCCCCTCCTCACCCCTGCTTCAGTAAGAATGGAGGACTAAAATTTTCATCCATTGACGGCTAAGCTGTGAAAGGAGTCATTGTCTGTGGCCGAGAGAGAGGGAGAGAGAGAGAGAGACTCATGAATTGGTTTAAATCGGGCACAGAGGCCGTTTCATACTTTAATTGCCCCGAGTGAGGAGGGGAGGAAGGGTGTTCTTCGGCTCTGACTGAGGTGCAGTCGGAGCCCAGACGACAACACACTAGCGCGGGTGACCCCTAACCCCTGTGCCACCCCTCTCACCCCTTGACTGGTAGTGTGTTGGGGCAATCAGTTGGGGGTCTCATGCTGTATGGCTCCCCAAGGACTGTGAGGGATGACTAGGGCTTTGGTGCTGGTGGTGCTGGTGGCTTCCTGCTGGAGCCCACAGTGAAAGGCTCCTTTCTGCACAGAGGCCTCTGTGTGTCTGTGATTTGTGGCCATGGCTGGAGCTAGCACCTCACCACCGCACCACGTCATTCTGTGGCTGCTGCCGTTTCATAAAACTTTGTGTGTATGTGTGTGTGTGCGCTCATGTATGTGTGTGTTTAGTCTAAAGTGGATGGCTATGACGATGGCTTTTGGGTTATTGCATGTCTGGAATGATAGTGCGCGTGTGTGTGTGTGTGAGAGAGAGAGAGAGAGAGAGAGAGAGGTCTCCTTAAGAAGGAAGGTCAGAGTAGGTTCTCAGGAGTGCTGCTATTCTTCCCCTGTGGAGTGAGTTTAGTGTGTGTGTGGAGAGAGACCTGCAGGTCCTTGCTCTATTCTGACTGTCTCTCATTTCCTGTGTGTGCTGCAGGGTGCTGGCCAGGACAAGCTGGGCATCTACATCAAATCTGTGGTCAAAGGAGGAGCAGCAGACATGGTAAGAGTGTGTGTGTGTGTTTGTGTGTAAGAGAATAAGAGGGAGTATGAGAGACCCGTGGGCCGTGACCTCACATGCTGTCAAGTGGCACACAACCCCCTCATACCTGCCAACCTGAACACATTTCACATAGCAACCACGGGCTTTGACATTGAAATACGCTGAACTACACATTGCCATTTAAAAGTATCCAAAGACTATTATTTACTTCCCTCAGGTTATGAGCCACTTTGAAATTAACGTTATTATTAAATTGACTTTTTCAAATTGACATTATTATTTTTATGATTACCGGTATATTAAATTAGATTTTTTTTTTTTTACCAGAGGATGCTTGGCCTCTTAAACGTGAGGACTCAGACGTAAACTATCCAAATTCAGTTATATGCCGATTGTCTATTTTGGTGCAGTTTTAGGCCGTGTTTTTTTTTCTGTCAATAAGGTGCTACTCAAAGAAATTCTTCAAAGTTGGCAGGTATGCCCACGTAATGGCAAGCCTCAGGAAGTGGTGTCCTGTCTCTTGACATACTGAAGGCACAACAAAAAGCCCATAATTTAGCATGAGTCAGTGAGTCATCACTCAGCTATGCAGCATCATTGTTTTATTTCCCTTACTTGTGGTATCTATGTCTCACTTATTCTCCATTTTGGTGTGTGTTTTGTACGTATGTGTACATTTCTTACAGTTCTGCTTTTGTCTCCTGTGTGTGTGTGTGTGTGTGTGTGTGTGTGTGTGTGTGTGTGTAGGATGGCCGGCTCGCTGCTGGAGATCAGCTTCTCAGTGTGGATGGCAGGAGCTTGGTCGGCCTTTCCCAAGAAAGGTACCTCCAGCAGCTCTGCATTACATATTCTAAATTCTCATTCTCACACACACACACACACAGGCAGACAGACAGTCATACACGCAGAGCAAGCTGCTTTCTCCCCCAGACGTCCTAATAAAGCAGAAAGGTCCCTTCATGTAGCTGTGGTGCTTGTGTGGGGCTTCTAAGGGAAGGGAGCTCCAGCAGACCTGCACTAAGTCCCTTAACTCACCCCCTCCAGCTCTGCCTGGGCCTGGTGCAGGAGAGCTGGATTATGGGGCCCGAAGCACGCAATATCCTGCTGCTCCGCACACCACTCCCCACCCCACAACTACCCCCCGTGCTTTCAAACGGAGGCAAGACAAGAAAAAAAAAACATGCAGATGAAACGACTTAACCGTGTTCAAAAACATTTCCCCTCCTAAAGCAACCGACCTGAGCTAACAGAGCAATGTAGCTAACTCTGCACTGGAGAGAGCACCTAATAAATGCAGTCTGAATTTTTGGGCTTAAAGCTTGTTTTGAGAGACGCTTGGCTTTGACGAGTCTGGGGATTGCTTGTAACCTTTTCACACTATTCGACTGTGTCACAGAAAGCCCCACAAAGCCCCTCTTTATGCTCACCACCATGGACCTGTTAATGCTGTAATGGGCTTTACTTGTCCAGCACTGAGGGACTCCACTGCTGGTACTTTTGTTCTTGGACTTAATGAAATTGTTAAGTTGACGATCTGTGCTAAATCTAAAGCATATGTTTTGTTATAAATTTATTACTAAGCTTCTATCAGGGAAGGAAAATTATACAGGAAGTAAACAGTCACGCATGCACCCACACAGACACATACACACACGCACATTGTGGAACACACATGCACATTACGGAACACACACACGCGCACATGCACACTATTGATGGATTTCTTGGTTGTTTTGAGATTGCTTGTGAGGTTTCGCCAACATCGAAGCACGACTGTACTTGTTCCAAACCCAGACTTTTTAATGGTCTGCCGCACTGTAAACCCTCAGAGTCCGTCCCAGATGGCAAACACTACGCAAATTGCTTCATATCATTAGTTTCATCTCAGAACAGAAGGTTCGCCCCATAAACATGAGCGTTTGGGTAACACAACTTCATGTTAAAGGCAGATGTGTCGGTGGGCAAACGTATCAGTAGGCAGACGCTCTCATCTTCAGAAATTCAGAAACTCATCTTCCCTTGTGTTGCTTTCAGTTACTCAACCAAATTTTTCCAGCTCAAGTGCAGTAGATGTGTAGTGTTAATAAATCTCTTCTCCAAAACGCTATAAAAGCCATTTAATTCAAATTAAATTTTCCATGACATTTTTTTTATCCGCCAAATATTTGTGTTGTCTGTAATAAGTGTGCGTTTCTTGTTTGCCAGGGCGGCAGAGTTGATGACCCGCACAGGTTCGGTGGTGACGCTGGAGGTGGCCAAGCAGGGTGCCATCTACCACGGACTGGCAACGCTCCTCAACCAGCCCTCTCCCATGATGCCCAGAGGTAAGGCCCGGACCCCTTACCACATTGCCCACCAGCTGGTGCCAGGCTGCTCACACGAGGGAGTCTCTGCCTCCAGCGCTGGGCAGGTTCTGGAGTCTATGCGCGCCGCCTGCTATATATAGACTCGGTGACTCTTAGTATACTTTAAAGTATGTACTGCATTGTTAGGACTACTATGTACTATACAATAGTAATTCCACATTGGAAGTCGACAACAGTTTGTTATTGTTGAACTGTGCGGCCTGGCACGTGTCAGTGATTAGCTGGCTGCTAATGTGACTGAAGCAGTAGAGATGGGGGACTTGTGGCCTCCTTATTCCCCCCTCATCCATCCCCCACTGCCTGTCACTGGCTATAAACGTGCCGTTGGCATGAAACAGCACAGATTCCATCACACTGACTGGAGCCCATTTGTCTTTGTTATGCTTTTCACTGTAGGCCTCATGTGGGTACAGGGAAAGAGAGGGCTGCTTCACGTCAGCAGGCTCATCTCAAGGCCTTTGTTTAACACACTAAACTTGACTGACAGCAGGGCACTTTATCACACTTAGAAATGGTTTGAAAAAGGATGACGTTTGTGCCTGAAAAGAAACAGACTTCGCATTAAATCATCTTGTTAGGGCTTTTTCTGTTGAATAAAACGGTAAAGATTAAAATAAATAAAAAATAAACATGGCATAAAAACAGGGCAGATTCTGATCCCAAATAAATCCTCATCAGCCTTTGCTTATTGTTTCTAAACAGATTGACACAGAGGCCCAGGCTTGATACCTGATCTCTACTTGATGTGCCTGTGCATGTAGCTATGTCAGAGTAAAGCTAGGGTAGAGGGTAGTTCTTTCTCTCTCTCTCTCTCTTTATTTCTCTCCTTCTTTCTTTCTCTCGTTCTCTCTTTCTTTCTCTTTCTCTCTCTCTTTCTTCAGAGAAATCTACACCCTTGGCCTTCTATTCTGCCTCGCGCTGAGGTCCTAACTCTCTCCCCCTCATCTGCCTCAGTCAGTAATGGCACCTCCTTTCTCCTCTCTTCCCTCAGCAAACGACCGCTCGCGGGACAAGGGCAAGTCACGACCAAAGAGCGAGGGCTTCGAGCTCTACAACAACACGGTGCAGAACGGCTCCAGCGAGAGCCCCCAGGGTGCCTGGGACAACTACCCCGAACCAAAGAAGATGGGCGGCGAGGAGCGGCTGCTTAAGAACCGCGCCGACCACCGCTCCAGCCCCAACGTGGCCAGTGAGTAGCACTATGGACCTACCCTACTAGACAATATGCCATTTTGGAGATTTGATGACTGCTAGCAGCATGAAGTTAATGTTGTGATGCTCCCCTCTCTCAAAGACCAGGCCCAAAGCCCAGGAGGGAAGCCTGTGTACCCTGGAGGACCAGGGAAGATCACCTCTGTCTCTACTGGCAACCTCTGCGCTGATGTGAGTCTAAACACACACACACACACACACACACGTTTGTGAATAGCCTTGTCTCCTCCCCTAAACCGCATCAGATGGTGGAATGTTGCATGCTTCTGTTTAGCGAGCCTTAAAATGCCCTTTTCCAAGGTGACTGACTGTTATTGAGCTTTAAAATGCCCTTTCCCAAGGTCACTGACTGTTAGCGAGTGCACGGCAGCTGCACTATTAAAGCTAATAGCTCTTTGTTGTTGGGGATTCAAGGCACGCACATCACAGCACAGAGCTCCCCAGTGTAGGTGCAGCTTTAAGGGGCTCCTTTTAGGGACGTGGAACTGCTGATAGCAGGCTAGCATTACTAGCATCCAGTGGGCATTCTCCCAATCTGGCTTTGGCCCCATCTTGTGCTTTGTAATTAAGAAGGCTTTGATCTCCGTTTGCCGGAGCCATCAGGCAATTAATCCTAATCCTGCAATCCACCCTCCCCCACCCTAACCCAGCGCAGCTACGCCTGCTGTAAACATCCACCTCCGAAGGGCTGATCCCACCGCAGGTCCCCTAAAGAACCCTTCTCCCCGCCCCTTCCCCCTGGCTCTGTCCTCATGTGCCTGCTTCTGGTCAAGATGCACAACTCCTTGACCACAGCGAGATCCACCTGACGTCACAGATGTTAGCTGTCTTGAGGTCCCTGCTCTAGCTTCTTGCACTCTGGGGTCTGGGGGGGGGGGGGGGGGGGTTTTTAGGGGGGCCGGGGGGGGGGGGGGGTGCTCTGGGATGGGATGGTATTACGAAGGATGACAATGAAGAAGGGAGAAAAGCATGCATGCATGCTGTTTGCATAGTGTGGGGGTGGATAGAATATTCAATTCAAATTCAATTTTATTTATATAGCGCATTTTTACAAAAGGCATGTCACAAAGCGCTTAACACAAGAGGCCCAATGAGCAACAGGGGCAAGGAAAAACTCCCTAGCAGCGTTTTTTTGTTTTTACTTGTTATGGTAGAGGAAGAAACCTTGGGCAGTTCCGACGGCTCAAGGGGCTAACCCAACTGCCTTGGGCAGGTTTTCAGTCTTTCAGATGGTGAGTAGTCCACTATTATTCCATTAGATACACATTACAAGAAAATGTTGGTAAATAAAGTAAAGTAATATAGGAGTCCCATTAGAATCCCAGGATATAGTCCCATGTCATTAGGCGCTGTCAATCCAGGGGCCAGTTAGAGGCTGTATCAATCATGTCAGGGTCATCTGTGAAGCTGAAGGCAGACCACCCAGGAAGCCAGAGATGCAGGATCAGGCAGTGGAAGGCAGGGGTGACCCTCAGCAGGGAGGCAGTGGCATGGACAGTGGAGTGGGTTGAGGACCATTCATGAGTGCCGCCGGATCACGTTGGAAGAAGGTCCCAGGAGAACCTAGGAGGTGCAGGCGCAGGCAGTGGAAGGCAGTGATGACTCACGACAGGGTGGTAAAGGCATGGAAAATCAGAGAGGAGATGAGTTAGAACAGTCTCCATCAGATTTCAGAGAATGTGAGTTATATTGCATGTGAAACCATATACAGATGCTGGCTAAGTGAAGAGAGAGAAGTAAGTGGAGAGGAAAGAGAGAGGAGGAGAAAGAATAGTGAAAATTGTACGGGTTAACAGATGGGTGGATTGTGGCGGCATTAAACTATAGCAGCATAACTAAGGTATGATGTATAACAAGCCAACACCACCAAAGGAAATGGTCAGTGGCCACCAAGCCCTGGACGGGAGCTTACAGCAGAGGCAGTCCTTTCCAATAATACCCTGAGGAGGTGTGGCTTACCATACACCATCCCTAACTAAAGGGGTCAGTAAATAGAAAAGGTTTGAGTCTAGACTTAAAGGTGTTGAGAGTGTCCGCTTGACGAATGTTAGAAGGGAGTTTGTTCCACAGGACAGGCGCACGATGGCAGAATGCTCTTCCTCCCATTGTCGATTTTGATATTCTAGGAATTACTAGGAGACCAGCATTCTGTGACCTTAGGGGTCTAGAAGGGTGGTAGGGAACAAGTAAGTCTTTAATATATGCTGGAGCAAGGCCATTAAGGGCTTTATATGTTAGGAGAAGTATTTTAAAATCAATTCGGCTTTTAACAGGAAGCCAATGTAAGGAAGCAAGGACAGGTGTGATATGTTCATATTTTTTTTGTCCTAGTGAGTGCTCATGCTGCAGCATTTTGTATTAGTTGAAGGTTTTTGATGCAGCTAGTACCACATCCAGAGAACAGTGCATTACAATAGTCAAGTCTGGAGGTAACAAATGCATGTATTAGTTTTTCTGCATCCTCAAAAGAAAGAAATTTTCTGACCTTAGCAATGTTGCGTAAATGAAAGAATGAGGTTTTGGAGATATGCTTTACATGACTATTTAACAAGAGCTCTTGATCGATATACACCCCAAGGTTCTTGACCTTTGTGTTAGGTGTGAGTGAAAGGTCACTAAGTAAGCTCTGATGATGGGGTAAAGTATTGGTCAGGTTTTTAGGGCCAATCAACATGACTTCAGTCTTATCAGAGTTTAAGCAAAGGAAATTCTTAGTCATCCAGTTTTTGATGTCACTGAGGCAGGCAACAAGTTTGGTTACTGGCGTACAATCATTAGGCTTCATTGAAAGGTATAGTTGGGTGTCATCTTCATAAGAGTGGAAGGTAATGCCATGTTTTCTAATAACAGATCCCAAAGGTAGCATGTAAAGGGAGAAAAGCAGAGGTCCCAGTACTGATCCTTGGGGCACACCATACTTGACTTCAGTGTGGCATGTGCTTCATTATGTGCATGTACAAACTGGTAACATCCAGTGAGGTATGACCTGAGCCAGGCTAATGCAGAATCTTTGATGCCAATCATATGCTCAAGTCTATGTAGTAGGATGCTGTGATCAATAGTGTCGAAAGCAGCACTTAGATCCAGTAGGATTAATAATGAAATGCATCCATTATCAGATGAGATAAGGAGATCATTGTAGACCTTTACTAGGGCTGATTCTGTGCTATGGTATGCTCTAAAGCCAGATTGATAGGTTTCCTGAATGTTGTTAGCGTCTAAGAAGGTACAAATTTGCTTAGACACTATTTTTTCAAGAATCTTGGATACAAATGGGAGGTTGGATATAGGTCAATAGTTAGCCAGGACATCAGGGTCAAGGTTGGGCTTTTTGATTAAAGGCTTAATGACAGATGTCTTGAAAAGTTTGGGAACATGTCCTGCTACAAGAGAGTGATTTATAATATTAAGTATCGGCTCAGCTAGGTTAGGGAGAGTAGCCTTAAGGAGATCAGTAGGAATTGGATCCAGTAGACAAGTAGAGGCCTTACTTGATGAGATCAACTTGATAATTTCAGATATACTGGCAGGTGTAAACGAGTCCAGGTATGCTATAGGTCGGCTAGGACTTGCTGTTTCCATTATAGGGGAACCAGCTGAATTTGAGGTTTGAATGGTGTTATTTATTTTACCTTTAATAGATTCAATTTTATCATTAAAAAAATCATGAAATCATTGCTGTCTAATGTTATTGGAATGGTGTGTCACTTCATTCCTACTTTTAGTTAAGTGCGATATTGTGTTAAAGAGGAATTTGGGATTGTTTTTATTATCATTTATAAGTGAGGAATAGTATTCTGTTTTTGCATTATTAAGTGCTTTCTTATAGTTTTTTAGGCTGTCTTTCCATGCAAGATGGAACACTTCAAGTTTGGTGGCATACCATTTTCTCTCAAGTTTACGTGCAGCTTGCTTCATTGAGCGTGTCTGTGCTGTATACCATGGGGCAATTTTGTCTTGTTTTCTAATTTTCTTTTTTAAGTGGCGCAATGGAATTTAATGTAGTGTAAAGTGCATCTATAACATTATCAGTTAATTGATCAACTTGAGTAGGGCTGGGAGGAGGGCCTTCTAATGTGTATTGTGTCATTAAGGGTTCAAGAAGAGAAGGAATTTTATCTATGAGGTCGCTTGTGGCTTGGGGGGTTATTCGTCTAGTGTGGTAGCAAATAGAGTTAGGGGCTGTAGAATCTATTGTAGTCTTTAGAGTTATTAGGTAATGGTCAGTTAGTGAAGGACATTGAGGTAGGATAGCAAGTTGTTCTATTTGTGCACCATATGTTAGAACAAGGTCAATAGTATGACTACCTTTATGTGTAGGTGCATTAACATGTTGGAAAAAGCCAATGTGTTCAATTAAGGATTGGAACGCTGATGTCAGGCTATTATTTACATCATCCATGTGGATGTTGAAATCGCCCAACACTATAATATTATCAATTTTAATGACTAGTGAGGAAAGAAATTCTGAGAATTCAGTAATAAAGTCAGAATAGGGGCCTGGGGGTCTATATAATGTTACAATCGTTAAGGGTACATTAGATCTAGATGTTTTGTCAGGTTGCATAAGATTGAGAACAGGGACCTCAAAAGATTTAAATTTGTATTCAAATTTGGGAGCCATAGTAAGGTTAGAGTTATAAATTGTGGCAACACCACCGCCACGACCATTGTGTCGAGGTATGTGGTAATTAAAGTGACTTGGAGGAGTAGCCTCATTAAGTGGAAGGTATTCGTCCGGTTTTAGCCACGTTTCGGTTAGGCAAAGTATGTCAATTTCATTATCGGTAATAAGCTCATTTATTAGGGCGGTCTTTGAGGAGAGCGAACGAATATTTAGTAATCCGAGAATAACTCGTGGAGGGAGTATGCATTGGGTGTGGGTGTGTGTGTTGCATGTTGATTGTGGTGAAGTGTGTCTGCTCATAGAGAAGTGGTAGGCAACACTGGTGCAATTACATCTGGGCCCAGTGAACGTGCATGTCACTGCTCACTTAAACAGTTGCAGTTTGTTTTCTCACAGTTGATTTTGGCTGACGAGAATCCTGGAATAGTTACACAAAGTTTTCTGGGTATTTGAAGCATTTGTAACATGGAGCAGAAGACTGATTAGAAATATCTGCAATTAAAAGTATTAGACTGTAATTTCCTTTGTTTGTTCTGTACTCTTGTGCATCACCGCCCCTTTCCTCACCGCAACAAAGATGGTAGCCATGCAGAGCAACATTCTTCATGGTAGTTAATGTCTATCGGGGGGGGGGGGGGGGCCATTCTGGGCTGCAGTAATAAGTGTGTCGTGTTGTGATTGGCCATGGATAGTACCGCACAAAATAAAATATGCTTGTTACATACCAGATTTACAGTTGATTATCAAGAGTCAAAACATCAACACAACATTTTTCAAGGGCAGGAGGCTTTGGAAATTATGGTACCGTGCCTATCCATACATCCTTGCATCAATCCAATCATCTATCAGAAAAATAAGGCTTTCAAATATTCTCTCTTGGCATCATGTGCCTTGTCTAACTACGGTCTCCCTCATCCACCTGCAGGAGGAGCCTTCCCCCCCTCGTCCCGAGGCCTACCCCATCCCCACTCAGACCTACCCCAGAGAGTACTTCACCTTCCCGGCCTCCAAGTCTCAGGATCGTGTGGGGCCTTCACCCAACCAGCCCTGGCAGAACAATGAGGACAGACCCCCAATGGAGGTCCATCACAATAACAACGTCTCCATGCAGGTGTGTGTGTGTGTGTGTGTGTGTGTGTGTGTGTGTGTGTGTGTGTGTAAAAGTTTGTGTGTGTAAAAGTGTAACTTCAGAAGGCAAGTCCTGTGCCATATTTTTTCCAAGTACACAAGCTAATTGTAATTGGCACAATTCAACAGTGTAAAAGATGTGTCCTGTGCCTGTACCCTTCCCTATGTAAACGGTGTATTGTTGCCACAGAGAGGGGCTCACTCTCAGGAGGACCTGTGTGACGTGCCTGGTGGCTACCTGCAGCCACAACACCGAGACCTGGACTACCAGAGGGGCAGCGGCGAGCACTGGAACCAGCAGGTCTCCTCCTCCCTGGAGTCCAGCACCTCCAGCCAGGAGCACCTGAACTACTCCAACGCCTCGGTCAGCACGGGCAACAAGACCCCTGGCAACCACAAGAGTGGGCCAGGCCGCTGGAAGACCCCGGGCCCCCCGCCAGGCCCTCACTCACAGCCCACGCGCACTGACCTGCCCCCACCACCACCGCCTCCCCCGGCCCACTACGACTACGAGCCCCAGCCAGAGCTGCCACTGCCCCCTCCGCCCATCTCCCAGCAACAGCAACAAGCGGCGGCTGCGGCTGCCGACCGCAAGAAGCGCGAGGAGCAGCAGCGCTGGTACGAGAAGGAGAAGGCACGGCTGGAAGAAGAGCGTGAGAGGAAGAGGCGGGAGCAGGAGCGCAAGCTAGGCCAGATCCGGCCCGGGCCCGGACCGGGCCCACAGCACAACCAGCACGGCACCCTGCCCCCCATGCCCCACCACCCACACCCCCACCACATGCCTGGGCACATGCAGCCGATGCCCCCACCCCAGCAACAGCAGCAGCCCTACCTGCCCTCCCAGGCCCAGCCACAGCCACCCCAGGCACAGCCCATGCCAGCAGCCGCCCCCGTGCCCAGCCGCCCCGAGAAGCTCTCCAGCCTGCCCCGTGGTATGTCCGCCCCTGCGGCTCCGGGGACCGCCGCCCTTCCCCCGCCCTCCACCGACACGGTCATCCGCGAGCTCCTGCCACAGCAGCAGCCGCGCACCATCGAGCGGCGCGACCTCCAGTACATCACCATCAGCAAGGAGGAGCTGTCGAGCGACTCGCTGTCCCCCGACCCGTGGAAGCGTGACGCCCGCGAGAAGCTTGAGAAGCAGCAGCAGCTGCAGATCGTGGACCTGCTGGACAAGGAGATCCAGGAGCTGCAGGCCAAGCCCGAGCGCACGGCCGAGGAGAGCGACCGCCTGCGAAAACTCATGCTGGAGTGGCAGTTCCAGAAGCGGCTGCAGGAGTCCAAGCAGAGCGACGAGGACGACGATGAGGACGAAGACGACGAGGACGTGGACACTACCCTCATCATGCAGAGGCTGGAGGCCGAGAAGCGAGCACGGGTGAGCTGGAGGAGAGGTTGAGGGGGGTGGGGTGTTTTGGGTGGGGTGTTGGTTGGCCAGATGAGTTGCTTCAATCCCAGTCAGACCCTGTGATCAGGGTTTGAAATGGCTTTGATGCAAATTTTAGTCATTTCAGGATCGCAATGGTATTTTTGAAAATTGATTTGACTTGAAATAGTGGTATGTTCATATCCTTGATAGTGTTTGTCAACTCTGAAGTGTACTGTTTTTTTCCAGTGGATGCCTGAAATGACTCTAGATGTCAGCTTTACAACCATTTGCTGGGCCTTGTTTGGTTGCCATGCTTGATAGTGTGCTAGCAGCTTTGTGTTAACCGCTCTGTGTTCCTCCTCAAGGACGTCTTTCCAAATTCCAGAAACTCTTGTGCTGGGGTTAGACGCCATCTCACGCTGCTGCATACTTAATACCTGGCACACACAGCCACACTCCCATAGTGCAGACTAGAGCAGAGCAGGCGTAGTATTCAAGGAAGTTTGTTGTCACATGCAGTCATTTTTGCAGGCGGGGAAAAAAATGCAAAAATTACATATGTCGTCAGTCTAGGAAGAGTCTTCTCTCGCAGCATCCGTCCAGGAAATCCGAGGCGTGGTCCCAGCGCAGAATTAGGGCCTGCATCAGGTCAAGTTCGAGGTAAAGGTCAGAGAAGCTCTCTAGGGGGATGTTACTCACCACTCAACAGAAAATTCCTTTGGAGGATCTCTCCGGCATCTGGACGGCCGAGGTTGTGTTGTTGTTTTTTTTTTTTAATGTTCTTTAATTCATTTTTTTTCCCGACTGAATGTTTTTGCAATGTGCACCTGCACCATGCTTATGTCATTGCTTTTGCTCTGCTGCGTTGCTCTCCCTCTCTCTATCTCTTGCTCTTTTTCTCTGTTCTCTCTCTCTCTCTCTAGCTGCCAGAATGGGAGGGTGACTTGGAGGGTTTCACCACGTCCAAAGGCCACTAGATGTGTGGAAGCAAATTCAGATTGGTGCTCTTGTGCCCTGTTTAAATTGGGAACAATCCTTAATGTACATGTACTGTAGCTCAACACAATTGCCTTTTTTAATAATACCTTAAAAATGTAGGCTAGATTGACAGAATTCTGCCCATCTTTGCATCTGCATCTCTCGCCATACCTTCGTTACTGTAACATTCTGGCATCCAGCTACTTGGGAGCAGATGGCTGTTTAGATGACCGGTATTTTTTTTTACTGGTTCAGCGCAGAAGAGAAAGACAGGCAAAAAATAAAATGATTGGCTTGCAAACCCCGATAAGCTTGTCCCATGAAAAAAAAAGCTCCCGTAATCTGTTAGCAGAAGGTGCCATATATGGTGCCAGGTTAGTGCTGTCTGGCCAGGGGACTGGCCTCTAAGGTTCAAGGTTAGGCGCGAAACATTTAGTTGGCCCTGGGAGGTAGGGAGTAGGGGTGGAGGGGTGTTCTGTGAAATTAAGTGGAGATTTCTGTTAAAAGCTCCAGCTCCTCACAAAGTGGGGCGTTGAGAGGACAGCAGTCCTGTCGAGGTGGGGTGGGGTGTAGGAGGTGTAGAGGGACCAGGAGTCCTGTTGAGGTGGGGTGGGGTGTAGGAGGGTTAGAAGTCAATCCCATGCTGCTCCGGAATGTTCCTGGCAGCACATCACTGCGTCCAAACCCAAACTATGTTTTCACTTTTATCTTCTCTCTTCCCCCCTTTCTTCTCCTCTGATTTCCTGCTCTTCTTGTTTGTCTTTCTATTTGTTTTATTACTTCTGTTTCCTCCTGCCCCTAAATCACTCCCCTTTTCCCTCTTCTGTTTGTTTTTTTGGTTTTTGTCCTCCCTCTCTCTGTCTCTATTGGTTTCTTTCTTTCCCGCAGCAGACTGCTGTCCCAGCAATCTCTGTTCTAGACTTGGTATGTTCTTTACGCTCAAACACTTTCTGTTTGGGGCTCCACCTGTGACTTCCTGACGCTCATTTTCTCAACCCCACCCCCCTCTCACAGCGCTTCCCCACCTCTCGTGCTGTTTGGGTCTGTGTGTGGGGGGGCGAGTTCAGTGGGATGGGGAGGGGGGGCTGCAGCTATTTGGCAAAGCATCATGGGATGTGCATTGGCTGTGATGCCCTTCCTTCACTGCTGAGCCACTGCTGTGGAAATGTGCTTAATCCAGAAGTGTCTGCCCTCTCATACTTATTTTAAAGCTAAGTCAAGTGTGCAATTTTATGCAGTTGCTCCTTATCATTTGAGTGTACAAACCAACATTGATTGGCAACTACTACTAATTTAAAAAATATATCTAGCCAAAATTTAGATAAATCCATCTAGCGACAGAAGTCAGACACTGCAGATGGCGATCTTGTCCAAGTGAACAGCACGTATGCAGTGCCAGTCAAGTGAATGCAGGACACCAGGAAGGGTCTCTGTGCATGACCTGGGGCTGTCCCTAGCAGTGACCCTGCCTGTCCGCCTGCCTGAGCCGGGGCCCTTTCCATCACCCCTCTTCCTCCTCCTCCTAACCATCATCATCTTCATCTTGTGGTGGTGCTCATTGGGCTGTTGTGTTCTTCCTCTGCGTGCAGTACAAATGTCTGAGCCTGTGCCATCTGACGAGTCCTTTGACATGCATTCACACAATGTATTCGCTCCTTGTTCTGTACTGGGAGTCAGGTGATTTTTTTTTTTTTTGTTTGTTTTTTTGTTTTGTTTCATTGCTGGATGGAGATTTACTTGAGCCTATCTGCTCATCTAATGTTTGATGTTTGATTTCTCTCTCTCTCTCTCTCTCTCTCTCTCTCTCTCTCTCTCTCTCTCACTCTCTCTCTCCTTTCTTTCTTTTTCTCATATCTACAGTGGCTTGCAAAAGTATTCGGCCCCCTTGAACTTTTCCACATTTTGTCATATTACAGCCACAAACATTAATCAATTTTATTGGAATTCCACATGAAAGACCAATACAAAGTGGTGTACACTTGAGAAGTGGAACAAAAATCATACATGATTCCAAACATTTTTTACAAATAAATAACTGCAAAGTGAGGTGTGCATAATTATTCAGCCCCCTGAGTCAATACTTTGTAGAACCTCCTTTTGCTGCAATTACAGCTGCCAGTCTTTTAGGGTATGTCTCTACCAGCTTTGCACATCTAGAGACTGAAATTCTTGCCCATTCTTCTTTGCAAAACAGCTCCAGCTCAGTCAGATTAGATGGGCACCGTTTGTGAACAGCAGTTTTCAGATCTTGCCACAGATTCTCAATTGGATTTAGATCTGGACTTTGACTGGGCCATTCTAACACATGGATATGTTAAACCATTCCATTGTTGCCCTGGCTTTATGTTTAGGGTCGTTGTCCTGCTGGAAGGTGAACCTCCGACCCAGTCTCAAGTCTTTTGCAGACTCCAGGAGGTTTTCTTCTAAGATTGCCCTGTATTTGGCTCCATCCATCTTCCCATCAACTCTGACCAGCTTCCCTGTCCCTACTGAAGAGAAGCACCCCCAGAACATGATGCTGCCACCACCATATTTGACAGTGGGGATGGTGTGTTCAGAGTGATGTGCAGTGTTAGTTTTCCTCCACACATAGCGTTTTGCATTTTGGCCAAAAAGTTCCATTTTGGTCTCATCTGACCAGAGCACCTTCTTCCACATGTTTGCTGTGTCCCCCACATGGCTTGTGGCAAACTGCAAACGGGACTTCTTATGGTTTGCTTTTAACAATGGCTTTCTTCTTGCCACTCTTCCATAAAGGCCAACTTTGTGCAGTGTACGACTAATAGTTGTCCTATGGACAGATTCCCCCACCTGAGCTGTAGATCTCTGCAGCTCCTCCACAATCGCCATGGGCCTCTTGGCTGCATTTCTGACCAGCGCTCTCCTTATTCGGCCTGTGAGTTTAGGTGGACGGCCTTGTCTTGGTAGGTTTACAGTTGTCCCATACTCCTTCCATTTCTGAATGACTGCTTGAACCGTGCTCCGTGGGATGTTCAAAGCTTTGGAAATCGTTTTGTATCCTAAGCCTGCTTTAAATTTCTCAATAACTTTATCTCTGACCTGTCTGGTGTGTTCTTTGGACTTCATGGTCCTATTCTCTTAGACAACCTCTGAGGCCGTCACAGAGCAGCTTTATTTGTACTGACATTAGATTACACACAGGTATACTCTATTTAGTCATTAGCACTCATCAGGCAATGTCTGTGGTCAACTGACTGCACTCAGACCAAAAGGGGCTGAATAATTATGCACACCCCACTTTGCAGCTATTTATTTGTAAAAAATGTTTGGAATCATGTATCATTTTCGTTCCATTCTCAAATGTACACCACTTTGTATTGGTCTTTCACGTGGAATTCCAATAAAATTGATTCATGTTTGTGGTTGTAATGTGACAAAATGTGGAAAAGTTCAAGGGGGCCGAATACTTTTGCAAGCCACTGTATATGCATGTGTTGATGTGACTCTATACTCTTTCTGCTTTTTCAGTGTCTTGTTCTCAGCCTATCTCTACTACACATTGCCTTTGTTAACCCAGGGTCTTTACACACAAAAAAAGTGAAGAAACAAAAAACAGTAAAAATAAATATTTTAACCTTAGTATCATAATGCAGCACATCCATAATCCAAAAGGCCTGCCTCAGTAAAAGGGCATTGTCTCAGCGTGTGGCTTGTTTAATACTGAAGCCTCAGTGGACCCCGGGGCCCTGATTAGCTTGGCCACCTGCAGACTCGCTCCAGGGGCCTGCCTGCTCAGGATCATCCTTTTGTGTGAACACAGGCCACCCCCTTGGTTTCATCACTTCCACTGAACTCCAGCAAACCTCACATTTAGCGGACGGCACCTTATTCTCACATGCTGCTGCTTTATCGACCCTGCCATCACTTAAGAGTTTTTGGGATTAAAAAAAAGACTTGAATTTGCCCTTGTGGCTTGGTGTTAAATCACCACTGCACTACACCGCCATGTTTAGGCCAGTGTAATAAATATGTGGTGGTTGAAGTCACTCACTACCGAATTTTGCCCAGTCTGGGAGCTCTGTTTGTCCTAAGACTATAATTTCATTAGAAAGAGACCTGAGCTTGTTTAAAATGAATCAACAATTGTAATAGACCTCAGTCAATCCAATCTTTATAATTGTGTTTATAATGAAATGCTGAGCCCCATTTCTCTCTTCAGTATTTAGTATTGTGAGTTTTGATATTCATCCGTGCCGTACCATTGCACTCATTTGTGGTGTGTTTGATGTTGCGTTGTGCCGACTCAGTTACTGTGTGCATTTTGGAACAAAAACCATGTCTCCCCCATGTCTTTTTAACATGATTCATGTTTGGTGCCCGTCCCGCAGTTGCAGGACGAGGAGCGGAGAAGGAAGCAGCAGCTGGAGGAGATCCGCAAGCGCGAGGCTGAGGACCGGGCCAAGCAAGAGGAGGAGAGACGCTGGAGGGAGGCGGAGGATCGGGCCAAGCAGGAAGAAGAGAGGCGCTGGCGAGAGGAGGAGCGTGCCCGGCGAGAGGCAGAGGAGAAGGTACACCCGTCCGGTGGTCCAGGAGCAGAGAGGAGTAGCGCAGCAACGAGTGTTATTTGCAGAATGCGTAATAGCATTGTTTAATTTCCCAGAGCAGGGTTTGCGGCCGTATTTATGACGCGTATCTGTCAAGCCAACAGTCATCAACCTAAATAGCCCAGGGGCATTTGTCGTCTGTTGTGGAGACCGAGAGAAAACAGTCTCACCATCTTTAGACAGTGTAATGCCATGCCAAAGCCAGTCTGAAACCGCACGTCATAATTTAGAGCAGGCAAAAAAAAATAATAGATGTCTGTTGGCGATACTCTGCATTTAATCCTTAGACTTGCTAAAGTTATAGTTGTGGGCAACAGCATGGTGGAGTACTCTCATGCAAACATGGCTTGTGCTAGAAGAGCAGGGAACATGCAGGAGCATCTTGCTTGCCCTCGTCAGCAGCAGTTAAGATTGTGCTTTACATGAAAATAACCTTTGCATAAGAGGTTTTGGCTGATGGGAACTAAGAGAACCATGAACCAGAAAAAAAGCTAAATGAAGAAAGATGCTGAGATGTTAGCATTATTTCCAGAGAGTTCTATTGTATATGTTCCTTTGTCCAACTTTGGTTATTTGTAAATTGTAGATGGGGACGACCGAATCACCAGTGGTCTGAACCAGTGGTCATTCCATTCTTTGTTGAAGTCTAGACACACCCAACCTCCATTGTTTTCAGTCTGTGGTCATCCGAGTTCTTTTTCATTGGTGTAGGTAAAAGTGTCCTGTGAGTCATTTTTTCAGACCACTGGTAATTCTGAGTCCCATTGATGCTCATGTCCAACTGCATGTCTTGAAAATGTTGCCCATTCCTTGTGTGTGATGTGTACACCCCATCCCACTTACTACACAGCCAGAAAGAAAAGCATGAGTCACTTCAGTGTCATTTCAGTTTCAGGTTTGTTTCCAAACCCCAGTATTTGTTATGATCATCATTACCCCCCACATCACCCCCCACCCCCTAACACACACTCACACACACACACATACACACACCGCTTTGATCAGTTTATCTCAAAAAAGTCCTTCTTTCCCATCTCCCTCCCATCCTCTATGGTTTGGATCCAACTTCATCAGAGCCCCGCTACCATCTCATCTCTCTCTCCCCTTTAAACACTCAGAGCTCTACACAGCCCTTATGGCCCCTTTGGGGAACAGGCATGTCCTCAAAGTCCCCGAAGGCCCACTGGAGATTCCCACAAAAGTTACCCAAAGCCATCAGTCCTTGAGAAGCCCCCAACCTAATCAGGGATTGGACTCCTTTTCAACAATTTAGGTCCCACCACCACCAGCACCGCCATGTTTGTCAACACCCTCAGAGCCTTACAGAACATTCTCAACATATAGCCTTTTTCTGGCCACACACATACGCCTTAGTCCAGATTAGGCCAGTGTCCTCACATGAGCCACACGCAAAAACACAACAGGGTGTACAGCCACTGACTATAGTAGCACATATAGTGTAGCAGTTACTTGGCCCCAACTCTGGGGCTGTCTACTAACCCCTGTAGCTCTAGTTGCTAGCTAGATCACTGGCTAACCTGACGGTAGCGTTGCCAAAGATGGCCACCTGCTAGTTCTTTCTAACCGGCTCTTCCCCTTCCACCAGAGGAGACAGGAGGAGGAGTACTATAGCCGCCTGGAGGCTGAGAGGCGGCGGCAGCACGAAGAGGTTGAGCGCAAGCTGCTGACCCCCGACGAGCCGGGTCTGTACAGACCACCCCTCCCCAAGGACTACCAGCCCCCCCCACCCGCCTCCCCCTCCGCCAACACAGCCAACACTAACCACAACAGCAGCAGTGCTCCACCACCCCCGCCCCAGAGAAACACCTCTTACCTCAAAACCCAGGTCGCCTCCCCCGACACCCTGTACACTGCCAAGTTTGTCTCGTACAATGATGAGGAGGAGGAGGAGGATGCTGGCCCAGCAGGTCAGGTTAAGCTTTCCGCGACCCGGAAGTCATATGGCGACCTCCCACCCGCCGAGCATAAGCCACAGCCGCCTCCCCTTGCGCGAAAGCCCCGCCCAATGTCCGACGGGATCTTTCTGTCCAGTTCGTTCCACCTGCCTGCTGACAATGCCAACAGTACTACCGGCCGGGCAGGCCACGGCCCTCCAGTCCCTTCCATCAAACCCACCTTCATTCCACCAGCCAATTCTAAAGGTAGACAGAAGACGAGAGAGGAGTAATCCCCCTTTCCCTTCACTCCCCAATCCCCTATCCCCCCAACCCCTTTTCACTCCTCCTCATTCTCTCGTCGTATAATTTTTTTTGTGTTCCTGTTTGATCCACTTCTTTCAGCTGAGAGGGGTGTCTCTTCCCCACCCCTTTTTTTTTCACTTTCACTCCACGTTGTTGGTCCGATTTAGCCTTGTAGAAGTAGCCAGTCAATCCGATCTCCCTTGATTTTTGTCTCCTCTGTATCTTCCATCTCTGTAGTGTTTTGATTTTGTCCTTTGTGTGTCATTTTTGTCCCTTTTTTTTCCCTAAAAATTACATAGTAACGTAATTTTATCCTTCGTCTTCTATGATTCCTCTCCCTGTAAAATCACCCTCTGTGCGTAAAAGCAATTGATTAGTCACTTCCTCCTCACCACGAAAAAAAAAACCCGAATCAAAATGAAATCACCCAAGCACCCAAGAAATTAAATCAAAGTACTGTTGGTGTTGCCGCCCTGTCCCTGTCTGTCTCGCTATGTGTGGGTTGGCCCCGCCTCAGCTCCCTGGCCAATGGGCCATGCTTGTTGTCACTCATGCGGTGGTGGGGTCCTAGAGCAACCACTCCCCTCAGTACTAGTCTGACTTGGCACTAAAGAAAGGGGAACTGATCTGAAAAGAATGAGGCATCTAGTTTGTGTGTGGCTGTTGGGGAAAAAAGCCAGTCAGTCAGTCAGCAGGTGACACAGGATGTAGTAGTGGAGATCAAGTTCTTTTAATTAATGGAAAGATGCATTCTGCAGGGAATGTATTTCTAACAAATGAGAGAAATGGAATCACTCAGTTGACTTGCTTTGAAAAGATCTCTATTGCCCTCTAGTGGGATATCCTGTAGTGGTCTTTTTCATTTTACCGGTAATTTGTTAATATTTGACTAGTCTGTTGCCATCATAGTTTAGTAGTAGCTTATTTCTAATCATAATTATTTTACGTAGCATGTTTGCTTACATGAAAAAAAAAGTCTAGTTCATAAACTATAATTTAGACTTTAAACAGCCATACACAAATGAAGATCAATAATGCAACCCAATCAAAGCTGAGTCTTTTTGATCCTCCAGCAGAGCTCACTGCATCCCTAACCTGCATGTCACACCTGCACAGGTTTCCAGACATTTGCCCATTTTACCAGACCGGTTTTGACCTGAGTTGTGTTATTCATCATTCTGATTGAGGGACCAATCACTAACCTTGTCTAAATTAAAAAGGCCAATCTGCTTATCTGCTATGCAACCCCCCCCCCCCCCCCCCCCCCCCCCCCCCGCTTTAATTGACCACTAATTTCAGTTGATTCAAAAAATCAATTTCTGTTTAACGCCTTTGCTTTTCTGCTTGTTTCCTTTCACGAGATCATTCGTCTTTACGCAACCACTGAATCTTAACACACACAGTCTCACTGTTAGCTAGCTAATCTCAAAGATTCTGTGTGGTTTAAGTGGTGTTGCCGTTTGATCCTGTCTGAGTCTTGTGTCTGTCTTTGTGCCTGTCTGTGAGCTTTTTGGCTGTGTTGTCTTCACATGTTTGTTCTGTCCATTGCTTCATCACACACAGCTGCCCTCCTACACACACATACACACACACACACACACACACACACACTTCACTCCACTGAAGATGGACCAGGGCCTTAGGTCACTGCCTTCCAGCTCTGCCTGCTTCAGACCAATTGAAAACCAAAGGAGATCACTTCAGTGGTGACTGTGTAGGCCTGTACCAAGCCTGATTGCAGCTTCTGGAACATTGTTTTAGGCTTCAGAAACCAGTCAGACCCCTTTAAGAGCCATGCTTTATCACAGAGTGGTATGATGGATGATTTGAGAACAACAGAAAAATGTTTTTGTAGAAATTCCAGGCATCTCGGGTTTATTTTAAACAAATCGTATCCTTGGCTCAAACTTAAAACCCCCTTTTTAATTTCCTCATCAGAATAAAAGTCCAAGTATAAGCTTACATCTGGCTCGATGAATGAGATTTCAAATCCCTTTTTTGTACTCTTGGGCGGTGTTTGCTTTCCATTTTCTCAGCGTGTGGTTTTTCCTCCAAGGAGCAGATGTTGGGAAGGCCAAGGCTGGTTTTAGAGTAAAACCATGAGCCTGTTTTTAGCCCTGGAGCCTTTGCTCCTGAAATACTCCGCCTGCCTCCACCACTGAAGTGCTCTCCTAGGTTCTCACGTGGCAATGTGTGTTTTGTGTCTGCTTCGTCCCTCCCAATTCATCCGTTATTGTTTGGGAAACAGTCACACCTTCCCAAAAATCCACCACATGCATTTGGATTCTGGTTGTGCTGATCACACCCTTGCAAATTGACATGGATTTACAGACAACCAGAACTAATTTCAGCAGGGACTCTCAAAGGTTGCAGTCTAGGACAGAAGGTCCTTTAGCTCTGACAGACACATGGACATATGAGCCTGGGAAAATGCTTATTTGGGGTCCATGAGAGGTGGAGGTCATGCTGCTTGCTGAAAGGTCACAATATGGCTTACAGGCTATTTGAGTCTGCAAAACCAACGCAAATGTGCCAACTTACTGTATACAATTATTTAAACTCCTAATTGGAACCTGTGCATTTACAGTGAATAGTGGTTTTATGTAGCAGTGGCCAAAATTCTTCATCACATATATGTATTTCTGATTAGATGTTAAACCACATTTATTACCCTGTATTTATACATGTGTAATGACAGTTGAATCAAATCTAAACATTTGCTTAAAAACCTCTATAATCCAGAGGTTGTTTGGCTGAAAAGAGCCCCTTGACCTCCACCCTTGATGTTCCTTAGCAACAGAGCCTGCTTCAGACGTGCATCGGAATGCCTGGATACGCTGAAATACTCTTGCTGCTACACTTCTTGCAGTCTAAAAATGGTAGTTGTCTTGAGGCGCCGCAACAAAAGTTGCTGGGTTGTCTGCAGTTGGTGAAAATAGTGGCCTTCAGTGTACATCCTATTTGGCAACACTAAAGAAGAATTAATGACTGTGAATTAATGATTATTTACTATAGATCAGCTGCTCTTAGCATGACAGATGCTAACAATTTTCAGAGAATGTGGCATATTGAAACCAGTCATTTGTCTTTTGAAAATGTGGTATTTGACCCAGCAGCTTTCATAGTGCCTTGAGAGATGTTTCATACTAGCCATTCAAGGGAACTTTTAAATTGATTCATAATGTTGACTTAACATTCTTATTTTTCACAATTGAAATATTGTAACAGGATTTAATTCATACACTGGAAACACAACAGGGCTTGTAGGAACAGGAGAAGTTTACAAGGAAAAGTGGACTAAAAGGTGAGTGTGTGTGTGTGTGTGTGTGCGCGCACAAGTGCATCCAAGTCTAGCAATTCCCTGACACATTTCAGATGCATTTTGTAGTAATTCACCCTTTCTTCTCACTGTTCAAACAATCTGACCCAGACTGACCAGTCTGCTATTAATGACTAACTTCAAATACATTTCAGTAAATGTATTTGCATTTCATGGAAAATGTATTTTCTGGTCAGTTTCAAAATTTTGAACAGAATTGTGATTGCCGCCAGTATCTTGTAACCCAAATATAGTTGAATCAGGCCTCCACTAAAAGCATAGTGTTGTTATTCCAGTGCGCCAGAGCAGGACAACGTCATAAGCGGAGCCCCCGAGAACCTCACCTTTAAGGAACGCCAGCGTCTCTTCTCCCAGGGAAAGGAGGTGTCCAACAAGGTCAAGGCTTCGCGGAAACTAATGGAGCTGGAGAATGAACTGAACACAAAGTAGACTGGAGCCTTAGTCAGGGAGACCCCAACTCCGGACCTGGTCTTAGCACTGGGGATCTAGATTGAGTTTCCCATTTACCTTCTTTTCCTTCTTCAGAATCTTTTTGTTTTGTTTTAAGAGTAACTGGACCATTAAATACTATTTAGATGTGTCATTGCAATAAGAGAGACAATACACATAATTACCCCTCTAAAGATTCAACGATTATTGAAAAAGCACTGTAAAATGTTTTATTTTGTTGAGAATTTCAGTCACATGAAGGGGCAATGTTTGGATTTCAGTGATTTCTTTTTTTGTGGGGGGTGGGGGTAGATGCATATTTTCTCATTTTAATGTTTTTTTTAGCATATGTGGGATATTTTATGGTGTTTCATGCTTTTCTCTGCATTTTCCCACTTATTGTGTATTTCCCACTTATTTTTATTTTTATGTTTTCCATGAAAATAAGTTCCCAGACTCGACCAACATTTTACTGTTATAATCGCTGCCCTACACTAAGTGAGCAGTCTGCTTTCAGATTTTCAATTTGTTATACAAAGGGCGAGTGGCGAGACAGATGGCAACACCCATTCCACCTCAGCACTAAGGCAGATAGAAAGAGGGACTGACTTACTGAAGGTTCCAACCATTTGTATATCTACACTGTAAAACCTGTTTTCATGATTCCCATTGCAAACTAATAAGGGCGTTCAGCAGGGCATTTGTACTATTCAGAAACACTAGGGTCATGCTAATGCCTCAGCACAGTTTGTGCTAATTGAAGAGAAAATGTTCAACATTCCAGCAACAACATCTTGCCAGTTTTGCTCCACTGTCAGCAAGTTTTCTTTGTTGTTTTTGTTTTTTTGCTCGGTTTGACATTTTTAGTGGTCATTTTTTCCTGTGACCCCAATTTGCAGTTTCTTTCTCTTTTTTTTAACTTGTTTGATTTGAATGGATATTTGCATAGTTGAGTGGCAGTGTGAACATCTGGTGTAAAAATCACCAGTACGACAGTGATGAGTAAAGAATGGGAAACTATTTCAGTTCAAATTTAAATAACAAAACACTAAATGTAGGAATGTAACATTTGCGTAGAAAATATTTATTTGATCGTCATGCAATAGATTTTCTTTTTCCTATTTATTAAGGTCTGTTTTAATTGAAACCTATTTGAATCATTCTGGCTTCTTTTCCTCCCCCTTTCTATTTTATTTTTGATTTGACAGAACATGCCTGATTACAAAGGAGGTGTGTTGTTCAACGTCGTAGTTTTCTTATGCCACAGTATTGGAAGTAAATAGATGATGCAAGGTGAAATTTTGTTGCGTGTCCAGATAAACCTGCATCTCTTTATTCACAAATGTCTAGACTTACTGAACATGTTGTGTAAATAATTTTCAAGAGATCAAAAACCTGACTTTACTTTGTACATTTTAATTAATTATCTACAAGGTTCTAGTGTCAATAATCCTCCTTTTCTGCTAAAAAAAAATGTAAACTGACATGTAAACATGTTTTTCATTCTAGGTTACAGGTTTATTTGGTTTCATTTTATTGGTTATTTCATGTTAGGCTTTTGTAAATCAAATAAATACAGATTTTACAAAAAAAGTTAAATTGTCTGTACAATTTGTATAGAAGTATGCAAAGTATTATTTTTTACATATTTAGCCTTGGAACAGGTTGCCACTGTTCTATAGTCAGTTATGTACACAGTGATTAAAGTACTCCTTCAAGGTGCGCATTAGATCTTTAGACTAAACCACTTTGTCTCTAAAAGAGTTAAAAACATGTTTATGGTCGCAACACACAATGTCTTATATTTTTCAAAAATAAAAAGTGAATTAGATCTGGGTTTTTTTGTGTGAGTATGAGAATTGTTTGTGGAAATGGTGTTACTTTGGTCTTCCAAAATGAATATGTATACTTTTACCTGTCTAAAAGACAATTTCAAAGGGAACTGTTGCTAACGAATATATTACTGCAAATTTGTGGTCAACACACATGAGCAATGGTGATGATCTGGGACTGGTAATGAAACTTTTTTTTTTTTCCTGTGTGTGTGTATTCTGAGGCTCCAATGCAAAGATGCTGGAAGAGCAGACACCCTGCTGCCTTTGCT
Source organism: Limnothrissa miodon (assembly GCA_017657215.1). Lineage (NCBI taxonomy): Eukaryota > Metazoa > Chordata > Actinopteri > Clupeiformes > Clupeidae > Limnothrissa > Limnothrissa miodon. The sequence goes on from JAGFZM010000015.1 coordinate 64,357, forward strand.
GGTTGACTGTATGATGTGTTCAATGTTGGATGCAGCTGCAGAGACAGAGGTATATTTTTGAATTTTTTTAATCAAAATTTTCAGGTCACCACAGACTGGTTCTTACAAATGAAGAGGACACTAAGTGATTTACCTATTCTTAAAGCTGCTCTACACTCTCCACCCCCACCCCCCTACCCAAACACACACACACCTTCCAACCTTACCAACAATGACTGTTCTTGACTACTTAAAGAATTCCTAAAATTAATCTACTGTTTGAAGATAGTTGCTGATGATGTGAGACCGTGTGAATATAAGGACTAGCTGTGCCTATTCCTTTGTATTCCAACTGTACTTTAGGCATACTTTTAATAAAGTCTAATACACCTCTTGCCTTTTTTTTACTTGGAAGAGCTTACCCTTTCTTTACAATGGCTAAATTATCCTAACATCAACCTAAAATTATAACAGCCCAAAATTCTTTGTCTTTAACCTCGCTGAATGTTTTGATGAAAGTCTCGGACAGCTTTCTCTTGGTCATTGGTTTCAATGGAACCTGGACGTATTCTTCTGATCTCCTTTATTGCTTCGTCTCCAGATATTTTCTTTCTCTCAACTAAGTAGCATGCCAGCATGGTCCCTGTCCGCCCATGGCCATGCATACAATGCACACCAACGCCCTACAATACCAACAAAAAAAAATCGAAAATAAGAAGCAGTGTATTGTTGAGAAAAGGCATTTGACATGTTAATGTTTTATACGCTGTCAAGGTCATACCATATGTTGCCATAAATAATGATTTAAAAAATAAATGGCTGCTAAAAACTTTTATTAGTGAGGATATATACCAGGCCCCCCCAGACACACCTAAAGAAACAAATTCAGAGAGGTCTCACTAAGCCGAATGTGATTTAACTGGGATGCATAGCTGCCCATTAAAAAGTAATGTTAATCTAACACATTAGAGAATAACGTAGTCCATAGGAATTTGAGCTATCGATGCGTGTTAAAAGACTGTATGTTTGTGTGTATCTGAGAGAAAGTCAAATGCAGCCTATTTTACAGTAGCCTACAGCAAGTCGGTCTCCAGGCTGCTGAAACACCACTACCACTTTTAAAAGTACTTACCTGATCTTTTGAATTTGCCTCTTCGACAATGGACAAAAACTTCTTAATTTGTTCGTAACTTGGTGGTGTAAAGTCCACAATGCCAATGTGATGCACTTGAAGTCCAGGACGGCTGTCATGGTGGGGTGGAAGTGATTCACATAGGCTTACGAGATGTTGAATCCCACTATCGAAAAGGAATTGGTAGTGACCCTTGGTACACGGATATGCTAGGCCAGCCAGTTTTTTGGGCTCAACCCAGGAAAAGTTTGGTGGAGCAGCAGCCATCGTGACGGCTTCATTCACACCACGAGCAGTGATATAGCTATTGCCTTTACGTGACACGGAAGGCTTTGGAATCGTTTGTAAAGCGTAAACCGGGTGTGGTGGCAAATTGCCCAATAGAAGCATCAACCGTCTTCAATATGACAAATGAGGCCGCAAAAGAGTTGTGTACGTTTTCGGATACCCGCCTAGCAACACAACAAAACACAAGCACATGTTACGTCGAGAACGGCAGCAACATTCTGCATTGTGCAGTGCAACGCAGGGGTGCTATCACTTGCCAGTTCTTCCGCCATTGTCCCGTACCCTCGTACAAATTCCTACTGTCCCAAGTAAGTTTGGGAGTTCTGTGTGTTAAGTATGTAGCATTTGCCAAGTGTCACGGGACAGAGTACGTAATAAATCGAGACAGTATTTGGGTAGTGCCGTGGCGTGGGACAGTCGAGGACATAACAGGAGTAACGATAGCCTACACTGTACAGTAGAGTAACTAAAAAGTGTTTTGGTGGTGTCGTTAAACCCACAATTATGTTGGTAATCTATCTTCTGTCATTCTTTTGGCATAGCCAGAACATGTGACCAAAGTAACTCGCTTTCCTACCTTTTCGCGAACTAGCCTACGTCACTGCCGAATGTTTTTCAGCTGTTGAGAAAATGGCTGCCACGACAATGGTCGGGGCTGCTGGAGAGTCAAGTATGGAGCAGAAAAAGTTTGAGTATTTCTGTTCCATCAATTCTATGGCCAAAAAGATAATGCAAGAGAGGGAGAAAATTAAAGAGAAATTCGGACCTGACTGGGAAAACATGACTCCGACTGAACAAGACACGGCCATCGACAATGTAATGATGGATCCTCATATCAGAGCCCGATACGGTATGCACAGGGTTGAACGACAAGAGGTTGTTTGTTATCCAAAACTGCTCATTCAGACAGGTCAGAAGATTGTACATTTTGGTGAAGAGGTAAGTTAAGACTGTAACGTAACACTTCTTCTATGACGGCATTTTAACTGATATTAGATATGCTATCCACAACATCTAAGGGCTATGTTAGCTAGCAAGCTAGTTAACGATGGCTAAGGTTAGCCATTTTCGGTTGCAGAACTACTTAGTAATTTTACCTCCTTGCGAAATAGCAAATGTATGATCTTTAACATTACCCAAACGATTCCAATGTGTTTTTGTTTTAGGACCTTACTTGGCAAGATGAACACTCGGCACCCTTTTCTTGGGAAACGAAGGTAATGTTTACGTCTAACCAGCTAAATGTTTGACACACAGCTTGTTTTGGATGATCATCCGCTCAACGTATGTAGATCAGTCTGCCCTTTTACCTCTGACCTAACTGTGTGCTTGCCATTTTAGAGTCAGCTTGAATTCAGTCTCACTTCTGGAGCGCCAGAGCAATGTGTTTCCTCTTCCGTGGTTGATCCGAAACCAAGCAAACCTGCGCAGAACAACCAGCAGACCAAAGTGGCTCCAAGTACCAAGAGTTCAAATAATGACACAGCAGGGCGAAGGGAAGAGGAGTCCTCCTTCTGGAAGATCAGTTTGGAGAGATCTAGGCTTGAGGGCGAGAAGTCCCTAACCCCAAGCCAAATCAAGTCTATGGAAAAAGGGGAGAAACCCCTTCCGTCGTACCTGCGCACAGAGGGCGAGGAACCACCGCGGCCTACCAAACAGAGAGCACCCAGACCCCCAGCGCCCCCTCCACCCATACCTGTCAATGTTACACCAGCCCCTGTCAGCGCAGCACCTGCTGCCATCAGTGGAACCCCGGCAGCTCCAGCAAGTGTGCCATCCCTGGGGGCTGGATGGGAGCGCGCCCAGAGCACCCTTCCCTCCGTCAGCCCTTTGGATGACGTGTTCAGTCCCGGCTTGGCCACCAAGTCTTCTGCAGGATCCAGGAGCATGCCTAAGGAAGAGGAAAAGATGGATAATTGCCTAGGTCCCTCTCAGGTAATGAATTTCCTAGTTAAATGTAGAAGTTTGGCTGCTAGGAATAGAAGTTGGTACATTCTCATGTATGTCTTTGTAAAGAGATTGGTTATAACAATTTTTTTTTTGTCTTTTTTTTTTTTCAGTTTTCAAGTGGCAACAACATTCTGAAGACAGGGTTTGACTTTTTGGATAACTGGTAATGACTGCACAGACTGAGGACAAGTACAAAGGGAAAGGACCTATTTACACGCACTATGTTTGCCTTCAGTATTTATCCCTGTTGCTAATTGCATTTCCCATCAGACATTTATTTATCCTAGATTTTCTGACTACAGCTTAAGGGTAACACTAGAGATTTTGCTCTTTACTGTTTTGTTAAGTTTTTTTATGTTTGGACCTAAAATGCAGTTAACATAATTGTGTTGCTGGTTTAGACACAAAGACATCAAGAATTTAGGAATAAATGGACCATTCTAGATTTAAATAGTTATCTTAAAGCTAGCAATAAATCAGGTATTCTTTTGAATGATATGTTGCATTTTTCCTTGAAGTTACAAACAATCACTGTTGTTCCCTTGACCTCATACTAGTGGCCAATGTAATAATCAATGGATGTATTGGTAGAGAAGTTTTGTTTTTGTAGATTGATAATTTTACACTAAGGCCTGAGTACATTGTTGTTTTATCTTTTGTATTGACACTTTATTCATGTACCATTTGCTATGTGTTCGGTATGACACTCATGCATTTTGAAATTAATCACCATGCAAAAACAAAAGTGTCTTGACTTTATTTTGATTTCATTCATTATGGAGCAACTAGGCATTGGGGCTTTTTTGCTCATTCATATTCAAAAGAGCAATTCAATTTTATTTATATAGCGCATTTTTACAAAAGGCATGTCACAAAGCGCTTAATACAAGAGCATTATTCTTTGTAAGATTACATTCCAATGTATCACTTTGGATAAATGCTAAATACCTAAGTGTTGATGCATTTTTTGATGAATGGATTTTTATGCCCAAAGAGAGGCTAAATTGCTTTCCAATCCCAAAATACCGTAGATGGAAAACAACTGGGATGTATATGTCTGTCTATGTGGCATGTGTCATATGACCTCTTCTCCACAGTGTGGCAGCAGCACGCCTCAGATCACATTGGTAATGACAGATCTCCATCTCTGGAGATTTCAAGAGGATCTTAATATTTCCAAAAGTTGTTATCTGAAGTGTTGCTACTGAAATCTTTTTGTCATTCGTTAACCTGAGTAGCAATGAGATCAACATTCAAATCCAAATATGCCAAATCAAATTAACATATTTACTGGGATTAACTATACATTTGTATTGAGGGAAATCAAAGATGATTCCAATAGAAGAGTGATGGTCCTTTCTGTACAGACATGTCTCAGAGCAAATAAAAAAAAAAGAATACATCGTTTTGGGAAAATTATGTGAAAGTCTGTGTCTTGCAAAATGAACAGTTGTTTTTTTGGGAATGCTAAGCATGATTCCGAGACCTATTCATCAGCACAAACTTTGCGAACGTTTAGTTTGCATAACACACTGGATCCCTTGAGCTGTGTGGCCACACCCATATATCCTAATTCCCATCCAGACTGCAGTGGGCTTGTGGGAAGTTACATTCATGTGGCGCTTTAATGGGAATTCCTTCCCTCAGCAAAGATTTCAGCTAACAAGGATGTACTCTCATTTTACCTCCTCGTTTACTTCGCTTACAAATCCTGGGTGCTCGATTTACCACAGACATAGCGTCAGGAGTCTGACTAACAAGGCTGTTAAAAGAAAAAAAAGTGACACAAACCTGACTAGACAGTGAGAGAGTCTGCCCCTCTGACAGCTGGGGACAAAAAGTGCAGTGTTAACACAAAGCTTGGAAGTGGGAGTGGGAGTGAAAACAAAGCCATTTCCTGTTGTTGGTAAGGCCCACAGGACAAAACTTGAGGAGAGAGTCTGAGAGAGCAAAAAGAGAGAGAGAGGGCTGGCCGGGGGAAACCAATAAGGAGAGTCTAAGGATAAAAACCTCACGGATCTGGAGGAAAATGGAAATTGCAGCATTTATTGTGACCATCTTATGCTTGTCCTCGCTTTGCTCTGCTGATACTGGAAGCAAAAGATCTGACAGTGACACGAGGTTTGAGGATTCTGGCAACGCTACACTTATACAGGTGTGATTTATTTTAATTTTATTCACTGACTTTACAAAGCTAAGAGTAAACAAATCAAAATGTATTTGGTATGCAATTAAAAATGCATGTTTAGTCCTTGTGCTGTGAGCCATTTCTCATTCTAGTTGGTGCAGCTTCACCACTTCAAAGAGTGAACCTTTATTATTAGCAAGATGATCAGGGAAAGAGCACCATGTCTTAATCTCTGAGTAGAGTTTTCTAAACTCTGCCGCCAGGCTTGTGTGTACCTATGATGTCATGTTTACATGTGAGCAGTGTGTGATATGAGATGTGTGGCTTTTTCTCCACACACACTCACACTCAGCATGAGGAGATGATGGATGAAGAGAGGACTGAGAGAGGAGATGGAATGCTCATTGAGGTTGAGCCAGAACCCACGTCACCAGTGTCAGACGTGGACAACACCTACAATTATGTCTGTATGTGGCTTTATCCTCATTCACTCCACATGTACAGACTAATGACACCATCTTTACGTAATGTGGAACCATCTTGTCATCTTACTGAAAGGAACCATGGCAACTAAACATTTGTCCTCAGAGACATCCTGTCATAACTTATAAATCTGTTATTAAACAGTGCTGGTCTGCTGTTTTTTTCTGGAATTTCAAAAGAGCCTAGTTTGTGTTACATTATGATTTAAACTGTTTTACCTCAGTAGGCTAGAAGTAAAGTACAATTTGTTTATGGAAAGCATGTTTATCTCAATGTCCCATCTAATCTTAAGCCTTCAGCCCTGAAAGACTTGCATGGCAGGCTTGTCAATCATGAAGCTGCCAGTTTCAAGGGTTTCAAAGGTTTAGGCCATAGGGAACATATTCCTGTAATTATTATACCCGCAGGTATAATGACCGCAAAACTGGTCATGTAAACAGCACAACCTGGCTTTGATTCACCTTTGGTTGACAGTATGAATCTCCCCTCAGTGTCGAGACTGGCAGCCATGGACCAGGCCATCCACCAGCTAAATGTAGGCCACTACACTCTGGATGTCAAAGTCACCCAGCTGCTGGAGAGGATCTCCAGGCTAGACAACAAGCTCTCGGAGATAGAGGACAGTTTACAACAGGTGTCCCACTTTAGCAAGGAAAACCGCAAGGAGATAGGGCGTCTGGAAGGTTAGTTGATGGCCGCACTGATTACACACAACACTCTTTAAATCTCCATTAACAGGTTCATTAGTAACACGAAGCATAAATTTCCATCTATGCTACATCTGAAATGGCCTGTTCTCTGTTATCAGGCTGTCAGAAGGGTCGACGTGTGGGCTACAAGTGCTTCATGGTTTACCGTGTGTACGAGACATATGCCAGCGCAGCACAGAAGTGCCTGGAGCGGGGCGGCCGGTTGGCCATGCCACGTGATCGCAAGGAGCAGGAGGCCCTGGCGGAGTACGTGCGTGCCATCTTCCAGCCGGGGAACTGGCCCGTGTGGCTGGGCATCAATGACCTCCGATCCGAGGGTTTGTACCTCTTTGAGGACACCACCCGTGTCACCTACTTCCAGTGGCGGAAGCACTTCCTGTCAAGCCAGCCTGACGGAGGGAAGCGAGAGAACTGTGTTGCCATGTCATCAGATGATGGAGACTGGTGGGACAACTACTGTGACAGGCGTATGTATTACCTCTGTGAGTTTGAGAACTGAGCTACGTACTTCCCTCACTCAGCAGATGAGGCAGCCTTTATTTAGCAACTGGTCTTAATAGCTTTTCAAAGAAATGTATTTACAGTACAATTCTCGTGATAAAATGTCAGAGTTTGGTGTTAGAATACATATTTATTTTCCACCTGTTTGTACTGTAAAACAGTTACGCACACAACTGAGTGTATCCATATAATAGGGGATTTAATGATTGACATTTTTAACATCATGCGTACTGAAGCGAAATGATTGTATGCTTAAATGTATATAGTAAGTCTATAGATGATAGCTGAGTAGTGGTTAGGTCGGCATTGAGAATGTATTGTGATTTCATGATAAAGAAAAATATTTAAGGCCATTAAGTAGCTTTTGTTGAGGTTAGGAATTTCCTTGATACTGATAATAAATAAGCTGGATACACTATACTACTAATACAATGATTTGTCTGTAAGTACAATCAACGTGAAACCTTCATCTATGTTGATAAGACTGATGAATTACAGGATGCAAAAGCAAGAAAGCCTTATTTGCATCATTAAGTAAACTATTTTTATGCTAGGCTAGAGAGCACATTCACATCATCGGTAATGTCGGAGACGGTGCCTGAATCAAGAGGACGGAATGAACCAGTCTTGTGAACTCACATCAGACAAAACCCATCACGTTTTATGACTTTGGGTTATGACATCATTTACATAAGACTGGTCAGGTCGTCCTCCATAGGGATTGTATCCGACGTTGAACGTGATTCTAAAGGGAGATCTATTAGGGGATGCCTGCCAGAAGATCTCCAATTGTTGGCCGGTCAACAGGGCTCTTGCTAGGGTGAGAAAAGATCACTGTACCTCCCTCATCCAGCAGAAAGTCTCCACCCAGCTGGAAATTTAAAAGACAAAGTTAAGCACAGGTGTTACTTGATGACTCCATTCAGATATCCTCCACTCAACAGCTGGCTGATGTCTTATGGAAGTGTTCCAAGACATTATTAATTGAAAGTAAATTTTCCCTTGGGTAGCAAAAAAGAAAACCTACCCAACCACAGTCATGACACAATATTAAAAACGAGGACCACAACAGTGAAAATAATGTCATCACAACATAGCTATCTCAGGAGCTAGAGGTAAATATCTACCACACCCATCCACAACAGCAGTTCACTCATGGGTTATAGGGGTTTTGATTCCATCATTCTAATGGAATTTCCCTCCTAAAACTTCCTATAGGCTTGCAGAGAATTGGAGCTACAGTTCTCAGTTAGCTTATTTAAGCACTATTGAAGGATCATTTGGAGGCTATAGTAGCTACTTTACTTGGTCTTAAGATTAGAGTATGCCCCAGGCCACACACCTTAACATACACCTAACGTAAAGGAGGCGCAGAGTTGTCTACAGCGTAGACCTAATGGCCAAAAGGCTGCCAACGCTAACAGGCAATGAGATTTTGTTTTCTTATGCACTCATCTGTTAGCATTAGCTCCTAGTTTACATATTCAGTCTATGTAGTACCAAATGCTGTCATTCTAATACCTATCAACAAAACTCTCCAGCAGTGATATGTGCTGATTAAGTACAGATGTTTCCTTTAACATGGAGCTGACACCAGCCTCCAACTAACTCCTGATCCACAGCCATCATATTGTGTGTTTACTGTGGGTGTACAATTTCACATCAAGACACATGTAGGTTTTTTCATGTGAGCCTCCTACTGCCATTGAGATGGAATTCAGACTTTTATTAACCTCAGACTTTTATTAACCTCATGCATAGACATGCACATGTTTGCATTTTGATAAAGAAACAGCCCATTCATTTTTTGGATGAGGATGAATGTCCAAAAAGACCTCCTTTATGCAGACTGGAAAACTATAGTGAGGGGGAAAAAAGTGTCTGAAATGTCTTTTAAACTTTTAAAAGAAATTGTCAGCTGCCATGGAGTTTCGGGTATTTGAGCTCCAGGGAAACAGCTCAAAAGTTGTAATGGAATAAAATTTCTCAATCCTTAACCGGTCACTTCCCTGCCATTAACATGTAGCCTCGCCCTCGCCAGCCCCGTCCTGTACTTTCATTTCATTTCGTACAGAGGGTCTGGGACCGCTACATTGACAATGGTTCTCTCGATTGTGGTTTCTGCCATGGGCGAAAATCCCAGGGGGGGCGCAGGGGACATGTCCCCTCCCATCCAAGGGTTGTCCCCCCCAAAAACAATATAAAAAAAAAATATATATGTGAAAAACACTCACTATTGTTAAAAATGTATGTATATCTAAAATGACTAAGCAGAAAAGAAAAAATAATTCTGAAACAGTTGAGTTCACCTTCCCTTTCCTCACAGTGGTTTGGCCCACTGCCTGCTTCCCCAGTTCATCTCACGTAGCCTACTCTAGTCTATGTGTGGCTGCAGCTCAATGAAGTTGAACGCTAGTACTAGGGTATTTCATTCACATTAAATAAATCGATTCTCTTTAATGTTGTTAAGGCTGACTCATTTATAAATAAGCATAAATGCTGATTATCCATGTAATTTGTTTTGCAGGTGCCAGTGTTTTTGCAGACATCCACATTTAATTTAACAGGATGTCATATTTAGTTTAAAAAGTGTTATGCTTGAGGATAGAACGCACAAGGCCATCAGAAAAGGAGAGTAGATATTAGATCGTTTATCAGTGCACCTAAACCTTTTTGTTGCAAAGCTTTACTTATTTTATGTATCTTTTTCACAGTAATAGTCATGTTTACATTTCATTGTGTTTCATTGATGGCTTGACAGTAAACAACATAACAATGCAATAAATAGTTTTAATAATGATAGAAGTAAAGTTTTTCACTGTGGGGACATTTCTTTATAAGAACAATCTGACCTATTTGTGTCCCCTTCAAAAATTTCTCTTGACAAATTTTATATCTATTGTCCCCCCCTACTGTTAAATGAAATTTACGCCCATGGTTTCTGCTGAAGTTTAAAGGTCTCCTTCCAAAATAAACCGTTTAAGACTTGATGTTTTTACATTACCATAGGTCAGCCCAAGTTGTACTTCTATGCTCAACTTCAAAATGCTCTCCTACTCCTGTAGTCTGTATTCGCCTGTGAAAGAAAACTGTCGGGAAAAGCCGTACAAATGTACGTCAATTTGAACATTAGCTATGCAGTTAACCCGCCCTCAAGAAAACGTTAGGCTGCCTGCAGACAGACCCACTAGAGGGAGCGTCACAGTGTTGCTAGCCAATCAGAGGCAATACATTTGCATATCATTAATATTCATAAGAATCCTCTCAAGCTATCCCTGCTCTCCTTTTCACCTAACTAAAATAGCTTGAAACAAGACAACCACAGCATATTTTTTGTCGAAACCAACTCTCATGACATTAGTTTAGACAAGAGACCACCACAAAATTAATGAAAATACGGTGGAATGAGACCTTTAAACTGATTGGATCTGCCTTTACCCAATTGCTAACGCCTGGTTGTGACGTATGCAACGCGACGGCTTGTGAAGGATGATAACTTCCCTACCATTTAGCCTAGCCACTTCCTTGGAAACTAACGGAGCAAGCTGGAAAATCTAACTTTTCCCAAAACCTGTGGGTAGTAGGGCCACAACATCTTTTCCGCAGATAAAATTAAATAAACATTGTTCTTGTTCAGACTTCAGTTCCTGTATGTTCTGAAGCGTTCCCACAACGGACTGAATAGCCTCCTGTACTACGTTTGCTGCCGCCATTGTTATTGTGCACAATGCGCAGCCGCACAGCCAGACAACGTAACACACAAAACCAAAGTCACCGCTCACTATAACACTCCCACTTTTCGCTGATTGGGTAGGCAGAATGCTGTCCTGAAGAGAACGATTGTCAATGCAACGGTCCCAGACCCTCTGTACGAAATGAAATGAAAGTACAGGGCGGGGCTGGCGAGGGCGAGGCTAATTAACGTGCTAGGTTTAAAATAATTTTGAAAAAAGCATGTAATTTTACAGCATTTTCTAGCATAGTGCTAGGGAATAGTGCTTCAGTTCACTTTTACAAAACACTATAGCTCCATTTTCAAAAATTGTGTTTTATTGTGCTTTTCTGTTGTTCTTAGATACACATCTGACAGTATTGAACCTATTGCAATTGTCCCGACCTGAAAGAAATGATTCATGAAAATTGAATTTTAAAAGTTTAAAGCATTTTGGAAAAGCTCTTCATTCGTAAAAATCAAACCACAGAATCACATGTTAGGATTTAATATTTTGTTTACCTGGTAGATGTCCTCTATAAACTGTGGGGGGAAATCTGGAAAAGAACGCTGGTGGACAACAAACTCAGAGTATTGCAGAATGCAGTCAAATTTCATCACTTTCGCATATGAGCTTCCCAGACCAAATGTTTTGTAGATCTGCAACACCAATAACAATAATTTATTTCTCACCTACAAAGTGTACAATGTAAACGTAGGTTTGAGGCCTAGGCTGGGTCTAAGGTGCGAGTAGTTTTTCTCCTTGTCAGTCATGCATATAGCAGTTCTTTCTGAGGTTCTCTGATGGAAAACAGGTGAATAAATGGTGGAGAGTGAGTTCCTTATTACTGCTTAACTTTATAGCTTAAGAGTTGGGCCTGAAATTTTAGTTACATGCTTGATGATGTTCATTATCAAGTATTTTTCACTGCTTTTCCACTGTTACTGAATAGCTAATACATCACTGTTAAAATGTCCTGTCAGACACTGATTCACGCCAGCCTCAGGAGAAAGGTGAGCTGCTGTGATTATTTGTAGATTCCATCAGGATTTTGTGTTGGCTTAGAATGAAGGCTTGTGACTGACACCTTAGCCAACAGGATATGGCAAACTGTTGTTGGGTGCGTCTCACGTCTCTCGGTCATCCTACCTGTCTTTGCGGGTCCAGAAGCATGTTGAATTTGCACCCCGTCTGCTGAAGCCAAACCTGAGCCCCCTCCAAACATCCAAACGAGACCACTGCTACACGAACAGACCGAGCTTCAAGAAGGCTCTGTCACAGACCACACAAAAGGATCATGTCCACTGTAAAAAAGACTTCTGAAGACTACTGTAAAAAGACATGTGGTTCAACATCAATTGAACATTTTTCTTCCAATGGTCAGCAGGCTTTTATCAGCCTTCCTCCTTTTATAATGCACAGCTCTCTGTGAGACATTTTGAGAGCGTCACGTCATTTGTCTTCTAGTGACTGATGGAACATATACCATTTGGCCTTCGAGCTCAGCCACGTGGTCTCGTCACGGTAGTCATCCAAAATGTCGGATCAAGACAAGCAGTACATTTTCTCCTTTTCCATAGTAACGACTCAGAGGCACCACCCTATACAGCGGCACAAATCAGACCAATGGGTAAACAGGCAATTTTCAGACCACAGCATTTTTATCTGTATTTTATATTTTATAGTGCTGTAAAGATCTTTCACAGCCCATATTAAACTTGTCATTAAGTAATAGACTCAGATTTGGCTGGAATCATAATCAGTGAATTTTAAAAAGTAACCTACCACACTGTAATGCATTTAGCTACACAGTCTTCCTTCTGCATTAGACACACACAGGACTGTGTGTGAGGCCTAGGGCTAAGTGCTTAGGTGAATTTCTTTGGAGTAGAAACTCACTCTCCACTCTTGGCATCTGTGAGCTTAATGTCAGCGTTCAAAGTCTTCGCTGGGGAAGTACACTCCAAGAGTTTGTCACTCATCTGAAGTTCGGAGTCCAGGCGCTCAAGGAAGGCATCCCATTCAACCTGTGTAGATCATAGCACTATGCCTTTAGTAAGATGGAGGCAAATCATTGCCAACAAAGCTCGTTGTAGATTTAGAGTATCCAACTGGTCAAACCTCCAACTCCAAAAGGTTGTCAATGACATCCCGAACGTCTTCATGTCTGGAGAAATATTCATAACCGTGTATTTAAATGCACGTGTGTGTAGCATACTGTTATCATGTGTGTGTGTGTGTGTGTGTCTTACTGATAAAAGGTTTTCCACATATCCTCTGCCTCACTTCTGCTCTTCACAGAAAGGCTGTTTGAGTAAACACATATGTTCAGTCAGTACTTATTTAGCCTAATCGGCAGTATAACCAGTGGCTGTGAACGGGGCGTACGCACCTATTAAAGAGGGTAGCACCTGCAGCAATCATGCCAAACAATGACGTTACTTTTGTTGCTGCGAAGTCTTGCAAAGAGCCTAGGACACATTATTACAAGAAACAGTCAGTAAACCTTCTACAGTGTAACTGTACAAAACGCCTAAGTAACTTTGTGCTATGCAGTATCAGTGTTATTACATAAATCAAGCTGATCATCATACCTCAGTAGTTCTCATTTATATGATTAAAAAACATCCAAAAGTAGGTTAGCTACACAATCACCTAGCATACAGCTAGTGATCCATCAGTGGCAATCGTTGACAGTTACCTTGAGCAATGTCTTTCTTAGCATCTTCGAGCAGTTTTTTTCCGACTTCGACTATATTTTGTAGTGCCTCAATGAGGACTTCACGTTTGACCACGTTGGCTTCTTCAGCCATGTCTGTGGACTTGCCACAAAATCGCACTCAACTAGACGTCACAACTAGTGGGACATCTAGCGATAGCAAGGCGGCCTGCACTATCCTATTCATTTAGCCTACATTGTAAGCAAGGCACACTTCATATTGTAAAATGATTTAGGAATAGAGATTTAGAGTTAGGAATAAGCTATGCCGTAACATAATAAGCTTAGCCCATTCCATTGCCAATGAAAAAGATAGGCCGTTGTATAAAATGACTACAGCAGAAATGCATGGATGCATCTTAAGAGCTTTATTGGCCAGGCTGTCAAATGAATGTATGAGTTCGGCTATGGAAATGAGTGGTAGATTTTTTTGCCTTTTAATAATCATTCCACCAGTGCAAAATGAAATGGCAAGGAAAATAAAAACAAACCATCACCATACAGCAATTCTTCATATAGATATGTCCAATTACCAAAACAGTAGGTTTTCATGTTTTAGCACTTTGGGCCCATTTAAAGATTATTTGACTCACAGTTAGGGAATTTTACATATTTTAGGATCTTCCAAATGAGGCCATCCATGTTGCTACAGCTAAGCTTAGCATATTTCTGACATGAAAAGATCAAGTATGCTTTCAAATGAAAATGAGAATGATCGTCAGGTGAAAACACATGATAATCCACCACAATGACACTATGAAATCCGAGTCCACTGCTACTCTTCAACCTTTACAAAAAAAAAACTAAAGAGATTGCTTGTTGTAGAATGTTCAAGTATTCCTGGAGAACTTAAAAATCCCTGAAGGACTGTTTCAGTGAAAGCCGCCTCAGCCATCATCTCTGCTTATAAACCCGATTAAAACAAGTCAAAAAATGTAGACACACACAATTAATTAAAAAAATCATTTAGTTGTACACTGTGCTGCATAACACTGCTCTGGGTTTATAATTACTTATCATTTGAGCCAATTTTGTCTTATATTTGTCTTTATATTTATTCATAACCTAACTATTTCAAAAACAATCAGGTGTGGTCATGGTGGAGGCCTTAAAAGGATCTTTCGACTCTGAAAACTGACATCCAAGAACGTTTTTTCATGATAATTAATAAAATATGTGTCTCTTGATTTGGAACAGTGGGATCTACAGGGCAGTGCCCTGTAAGTCTATGAGCAGAGATGGTGGAAGAGGAGACATGCCCTTTTTCTTAACGCTGCGAGACAGCCATTATGACTTCTTCGGACAGTGTGATGACGCATCCGTGTTCAGGACTTCGATCATGGTTCTTGTGGTGGGAAACGTCTCAGCGACTGAGGGAAGACTCTGATACCACCCTGGTAAGCTGGGCATGACAAAGAGGTTACAGTTACAAACAGGACGCAGAGGAAGTCTATGTTTGTATTGACAGACAATACTAATCTAACCTCTTAAGGTTCATCCAACTCTTTGCTGTTTTGCTGAAGCGGTCTGGACTAGGTGTGGTCATGGCTTCAAAATCCACCAACTAAATAAAAGTAAATGTTAAAACTTAAAAAAGCTAATTACAAAAAGAACAAAAAGCATGAGACTCTGTGGGTGAAGCACCTTTGAAATAGCTGTGAAATACAGTATGTCAACACACAGCACAGGTTCAGATCAGTATGCTGGCATTCATGGACTTCTTTTACCTTTCCAGGGGGAATCCGACCAACCACCTCCTTGCCACTGGCCATGAGCGCGCCCATAAAGACGGAATACGCCACCACACTAAATAAGATAACAACAATAATTAATTAATTAAAAAAATAAATAAATGATTTACAACTTCTTTATAAATAATTATACTGTATAAATACAGTATATAAAGAAAACCATTAGTCCTGTTCAATTCAATTCAAAAAGTCCTACAGTGAAGAGCCTTGTTTTTCTGCCTATGGTAATGACTAATGTCAGCTATAAGTCACACAATAGTCTGTTTCCCCTCCTTAAAATGTTTTTTGGGGGGAAGAGTCAGTTGGTTGGTGGGATACAGTACCTGGATCCTCTGGAGAGGGGCATTAGGTTGCAGAAGTAGTAGACCAGAGAGAGGATTAAATTGCAAACAGCATCTGCATCCTGAGAGAACATAAAAACAGCAACCTTCAAAACCAACACACTCTGAGAGGCATCGGGGGTAGGGGTGGGCAATATAGACAATATATACCGTATGCAATATGCATTTGGCCAATGATAGAGATTTTGGGTCATATCGGCATACCGTGATAGGCTCATTGCGTCTCCACAACCATGTGAAAAAATGTTGACCTGTAGCTTCACCTTATTGATAGCACCTTTTCATTCTTACAACGAAACTGTGTAAGAGCCTATAAATTGAACAGCTACTGCCTGACACAAATGCAGGTTACCAGTTTACTTCTGTGTGAATTTGAGAGTCCAATATAAACACCTCCGAATGATGACTAAACAACTGTTGTACATATTGACTTTATGCTATGGTAACCATTAAGAAACTGTTATGCTGTAAGTTACATACCAAAGTATACCGTGATATATATATATCATCTACCATCTATGGTTCAAAATATATCACAATATAAATTTTAGACTATATCGCCCACCCCTAATCGGTGGGCCTTTGGTGCATTTTAAGGGTACTACTGATAGACAATATCATTCAGGGACCAGGGGCCTGTACTACGAAGCGGGGTTACTGGCTTATCAGGGTAAGTCAAGAGTAACTTGATCACGTGTGGCATAACTTTCAAATTAACCCATACTACGAAAGGTGAATAGGTTTAAACCAAAGTATGCTGCCATGGCAATATACGCCGCACACCAAAACTGGTCCGAGCAGTTTATGTTCTTGGTTAAACCGAGGTTTACGCTTAACCACACCCTATAAATACCGCCCCTCCGCCAACATTTTCGCCTTAGCCAATGGCAACAGTAGGATGATCTTTGTTAGTTAATCGAGGCAGATGTCTCTAACATCATCACCCGCCGTAATAATGCTCTTACTACTGAGCAGATGTGCTTTGCGCTTAGATATTTTGCCAGTGGACAAGTATTCCATCGGTGATGCTGAACATCTGAGCATAAATATGTCGTACAATTCGCAAGGTGGTTCTCTCTCTAAACTGGATGTATTTGTCGTTTTCCCTGGCCATTTAACCGCTCTGCAAATCATAGAAGGGTTATAAGCAATCGTGGGTAATTACTAATATAAAAATAGGTGTCATACACTTCCATAAAGACAATTGTGCAAGTGCACCCCAGAGCATGAGGGCGATTATGTCAATCGCAAATCTTTTCACAGCATCAATGTGCAGGTGTTGGGTATTAGGTGTATTTTGATATATTAGCCTATGTGCTAGCCCATAACCCGCATAAAGTATTAATTTGCATTTTGTTTGGGAGATTATTCTGAAAATGATAGCCTATAAATAGGCCTACTAATTTCACATTTTTTCTCTAATCCTTTAACATGTTTTAAACATCTTTCTGTCCAACCACATCGGGTGGCCCTGTTAATTTAGAGGTGAAACATTTTGCCTCAACCTTCATGCAAAAGTTTACAAGTTAAAATGACCAAATAGCCTTAAAGAGGCACTCAGTAAGTCTGTTTTTTAACCCTGCATTAAACACCACAAACCTGTAGGGGGAGCTCTGTACAGTTAACTGTATTGCTGTAGTGTACACTCCCTCAGAAGTTGCAAGTTCCGTATTCACTATACAGGGCTGTACAGCGGTGCGCTCAATCGCGTTTGCTACACACGTTGGTCACATAACACGTTGGTTTGCTACACACCGTTGGTCACATAAACTTACTGAGTGCCTCTTTAAATTCTTAGATGACATGTGATCAGGCAAGTCTGGATGCAAGGTGACCAGGCTCAGTCCAAGACTCTAGCATTTTTCCTTTCCTAAGATTTGAAGAAAGTAGGCAATCACAGCGTCTTGGATTTTTTTTGGATTTCATCACAGGGCGTTTTGATATCGATTGATATGGCACTTTTGAATTGTGAATTGAATTGAATTTTTTAGGCGCTTTTAAAAATTATTTGCAAACATTTCAGGCATTCTGCAAACTAATAATCCCCCGTAGCCTAACAGATTTAAGAAACATGTGGCAATAATGTTTCACTTGCTACACATTTACCCGATCGGCAATACGTTGCCAACAAGCCTTTCTTTGTTCGCGGCTTTAATTTCCCTTGAAGAGTACATTTGATTATTGTGCTTTTCCCATCAGTGAAATAAGGTGATCACGCCATCTTTGAAAAAAGTTACTTTCGCTGAAATCCGCCCCTTTTATGTGAAAGCGCACAAACTCCAGTTAGGTTAACGCCAGTTCAACAAATCAACCTCATAACCAGCGTTGTAGTACCGATTATCCAATCCACCAATCAGGGTATCCAGAGTTTGTCAACCCCGGTTTAACAAGGTAACCCTGGGTTACTTCTGGGCTGGTTAAACTCCCTTCGTAGTACAGGCCCCTGAAGTGAACTTTTTATGACCACAGAAACAAACTTCATAGTTGAAGTTATGGTGATAAGGAAACTGATGCAGGTGTATGTGTTTGTACAACATAGGACAACATACCCCAAGTTCTGTGGACAACATAAGTGCCTTGCCCTTGGCTGTTAGGTCTTTGTAAAGGGATTCAATCTCTGACTGGTAATTCTGGGTTCGCTCCTCTGTGGTCTGGGTCTCCACTGAGAACAGCATGTTCCCCACCCTACACACACACACAGACACACAGACACACACACACACACAAATAAATAACTCTTCACAATGTAGCCATGTCCCTCTCCCTGGTTTGCTTGCATTGTAGATCAAATTTCGTCTGGACGCCATGAGGGGAGAATAGGTACATTCCAGTTGTGGTACCAGGAGGACGGGGTCACGGTAAGTTCAGTACATGAGGACGCTAGTTTTATTCAGAAACTCAGTTACTTAAAACCAACACCAGCCAGCTCAATCAGAGTGCTCCAGAGCTGAGCGAACACCAGAGTTCTGGCCTTGAATAAACAGTCAGGTGGAGAACTGGGAGTTTCTTTTGTGTGGAGTTTGGAACACCCTTTGCCTTGGAGGCAACGATACCAGCATCTATCAGTATTCTAGACACGAGGCATGCGGACTGTGTGTGCATGTGTGTGCGCGAGTGTGTGTCTACTCTGCGTCTACTCTGCCTATATTTCCCTGGTACAATGATCTGTTTCACACCCTCATATCTGAATGCAGGTACCACCTCATTCTTTAGTTTGTACTCATTTCCAATAGGACTGGTTGTTGATCTAGCACAAATACTTCTCTTTTTCCCCCAGTACCCAAAGCTCTGCCAAGCAAACATCTGGGCCACCTTCTTCAACTAACTGAGATAGGGTTCAGACAAATGGTTCCCAACCCTCAAAATCCCCACACAGTTGGGAACCAGATGGGACTGGATAGGGGGATTGTAAATGTGGTTATCACCACATGTTGGAAATGGTAATTTTCATATGCATTTCAGTAGATTACAAAATACATGCTCTACAATGTATTTTGGTATATTACACTATGGGAGTAATAATCCCCTATCTCCAACTTGTCCCCCAACCCCACCTGAGTGGACTGCAAACAACCTCTTGGGAGGCCCATGCCAGGACTGTCTGTCCTCCCTTCATCACGTCTTTCTCATGTTGACATTATTAAAATAGACCCACCCACAGTTACCTCCATGATCAACCTCACTCCAGCCAAAACTCCAGGAAACTTCACATGGCTTGACCACCATATGATGTTGTGCCAATATTTAGGAATTATTTTGATGTTCAGCAAAAAACATGGACAAATTGTAGTCCATCATGGTAACCAATGACTTCTTTTCCTCAATGACCCCCGAGAGGTTGGCTCCTGAGCCATGAGTCTGCCCAAGGCTTCTTCCTTTAATAACCATCACAAAGGAACTGGTTAGCAACTCTGTTTTTGGGCAACAGACACCAGGTGTTTTATTACCTGTCTCCAGTGATGGTGATGGTGAAGCCATCATACTCTTTGCCAGGGTCCTTTAAGCTGGGCACCTTAGAGTTGACTGTAAAGCCATCTCTTGTTTTACTGTTAAACTGCTTTAAAGAGAAAACAGCAAGGCAAGTTAGTGCTTGAAAAGAAAGGTAATCGTAAAGCAATGTTAATAGTAAACACCTGTGTACCATCGAACTGGCATATTCACCTGACTGCAGGTGAATTGGCACATTCATAGTAAACACCTGTGTACAGGTGAACTGCATGTTCATAGTAAACACCTGAGTACAGGTGAACTGTCATGTTCATAGTAAACACCTGTGTACAGGTAATTTGTTATCACTGATCAATGTGAACACAGAGTTGAAATAAGAGCACTTGTGAGGGTGTGGTCTTGGGCCTGCCCCACCCAACTTGCCATTGTTTTATTACCTTCATTATGGGGAGCAGGTCCTCCACCTTATTGACATTTTCCAGTGCTTGTCTGACTTCCACCAGGCCTCTGGGGTTATATGCTCTGAATGTCAAAATAGACAAATCATCTGTCTGATGTAAAATATTCTACAGGCATAAGATAAACCCGCCAACGTTAATCTCCTAAGAACACTTACCCATGGTAAACAAGTATTCGCTCTTTGATGAATTTAAGTATGCTGTCAAAGTATCCCAAATATCGAATGTTTATAATCTGTCCCCTGTACAACAGAGATAAAAGTAAAAGATTTTAGACACAACATTCCTCTCATTCGTAACAACCCTAAACTAGATCATAGCATAACACACATGGCATTTTTCCCATATGTAATTATCCAAACCTAGACCACAGCACAAGACACATATGTAATAATCCAAAGTTAGCAAAGAAATAGCATACAAGACACACCTTGTGTCTCTCTCCTACCTAATGAGATTAATATGATTGTTGAAACCTCTGCTGAGGCTTCTTGCTGGCATCTGGTCCAACCACAGAACAGGCTGGTCTGGATCTGCAATCCTGCAAAAGACACAAAAGAAAAAAAAAAAAAAAAAAAAAAATCACCCTCCCAGATCTCTAAGAATTAGAGCAGATCTGAGTCACTTTAGTTATTCAAGCAACCTGTCGAGTTTAAATAGATTTACAAGTTGGCCCAAGCCCGCCACACTAAACTATATTTAGTTTAATGGGACCTTGTGGTAGAATTTATAAGAGGAAACCCTACTAAATCAATTTTTAGTCTGTGGCTGATTTCCAATATTCCCTTTAACCATAAAAGCTGAACCGTAGAAGACGCAAGCGGCAAGAGTTCATGCAAGCTCAGCCTTTGAGGGTTCAGTGGGTAGAGCTAAGTGAGTGCATTTGGACTGGATCCATAATGGAAAGGTGAAGTTGACCCACTGGCCTGATGCCGCCAGGAGGGTCTCAGCCTGATGGCCCTGGGTCCTTGAGCCTCACCTCCTCCATTTGACTGATATGTCAAACATGTCCCTCCACTGCATCTGTCTGGTTTTGCCATTCACGCGCACCTTCGAGTTGCTCCAGGTCCGCTGCATGGCCTGCATCACCTCTATGGTGGCCATCCCCATGGCTAAATAGTCCCACACACACACACACACACACACACACACACACACACACACTAGATTAAAGTAATATTCAATTGCACTTGTAAGTACATGTAAATGCTCAGAGTAAATTTGTCTCTCTGCCATATCCAAGGGAAGTGAGCTCAAAGGGCAACACAGTTCGGAACAATAAGCAGTCATTATGATAGACCCACCTCTGTGTATCCTACGGTTGGGGAGGAAGCCTGACGTGTTGTATTGCATAAGGGCACCAAGATGATCAGCAGTGCATAGAAGTTTCTGGACTTCAGTGTTGTAGCTCTCAAAGTTTTGAGGTAGAACATCCCTGACGAATGATAATTAAAAAAAGAAAAGCATATTTATATATGTACATATATATATATATATATATATATATATATAATAAAATAAATAAAATAAATAAATACATAAATAAACAAACAAACACATTAACATAACTTTATCCCTCCAAAAAAGTCTGAACATAAGTCCTGAGTGTAATTTATTCCATGTATAATTATATTAATTATAATAATTTACATTAACTACACCCATGTATTGGGGTTTATTAAACATTACTTATGATAGATTAGAATCAGAAGATATTTTGTCAAATCAATTAACTTTGCAAGATATTCAGGACAACACACATTTTAACTTCATTTACAAGGCAAGAATGATAGAGTGTAATACACACACACACACTCTCAACAGTGGGTCACTTTCTGTCCATGCCAGAGTTCATGATTCCCTATCCTACTCACTTTATATGAGGCTGAAGGCCTGGCTGCTCCTCGTACTCCTCTATAAGGAACGGCAGGTTTTTGGCCCAGTGGTTCTTGAAGTTTCCTGGCAGATCCTGATCCACATTGTACTCTGACACAGGTATGTCCAGGTGAGAGTGCAAGTAGCGAGAGTATTCTAGTGGGAACAAGAGTACTGAGGAAACTTGAAGACAGACGTTTGTGGAGTTTGCGAAGGCTGACTGTTTAGCAGATGGTGGAACATCAACAGACATCTGTGTGTGTGTGTGTGCACACGTCTTGCAAGTGTGTTTGTAGAGTTTGTGAAGACCGACTGTCCAGCAGACAGTGGAACATCAACAGACATCTGTGTGTGTGTGTGTGGGGAGTGTGCGGCGGCGCCACTGTCTCACCTCTGAGGTATTTCACTTTGAGATATTCCGAGCTGGCCTTCTGTCCCAGGAGCGGGTCGTTCAGCATGACTTTGGTCTGGGCCTTGATGCCTTCATAGAACTGGCCCATGGCCACGTGGCTCAGGCCCTTCATGTACTGGCACACTTCATTATACGGTTCCAGCTGGAGGCAGCGCTGCAGCACAAACACACACAAATACCTCAACTAAGATTTCAGCTCATGTAAACAATTGTGTTTCAGCTAATTTTCTTTACCGTGTGTGTTGCAATAAGATGCATAGCCATGCAAAAAATATTGAAGAACTAAAAAAACTGAACTAAACAAACTAAACTGACTAAATTGAACTAAAGAACAAAACTAATTAAACTGAACTAAAGAACTAATTAAACTGAACCAAAAGAACTAAACTGACTAAATTGAACTAAAGAACTAAACTAATTAAACTGAACTAAAAGAACTAAACAAACATAACTAAATAGAAAGAGAAAACTAAACAAAAAATAAACAAGCATAACGGCTGCGTGCAGCTCAGGATGAATGTATTAAAGTTGATGAATCAGCAGCCCTGTTGTCATCCAAGATCATTACACTCCTCTGCCCAGAGGACTGGGATGGCATGACGACACACACACAGGCGTATTGGACACCTAACGCCACAAAGGGATCACCGCTGGCTTTGTCAAGGCCACATGAATGAGCAGGGTGGTCTGAGTTAGCACAATGACTCTTTGCCATATACACACAAACTCTGCTGGGACAATAGAGGATCTTGGCAGCACTGATACAGCAAGGGGGATGGGGGTGGGGGTTGAAAATGTTACCATTAACTTCTCTATCTGCAATCATGATAAGCCCATGGCAAAACCAAGGAAAACACTTAAATGCAAAACGCCAGAGTCCAAAGAGCTAGCGCAGTGGGCCTGGCTTTGGACCAGGACAGGCTTGCCTTGAAGTTGCCGATGGCCTCCTGGAGACTGCCGTGGTGGTAGAGCATCATCCCTCGCAGCTGCAGGGACTGGATGTGGTTCTGATTGAGCAGCAATGCCTTCTGAAAGCTCTCCATGGCTAGCTCAAAGTCCCCGAGCTCCCTTCAGGAAAACAACATTTCGGCGAAAATTGAACACAGGGCCGAGACACATGTGCCAGATATTCAAAGCCTAGCATAGCAAAACACATACCTGTAAGCTTGTCCAAGGCTTTTGTATGCATCAATAAAGTCTGATTTTAACTTCAGAGCCTCTTTGAAAGTGTCTATGGCCTCCTACAAAAACAACAGCAATCAACACTCTTCTAGAGTCAGCCAATAGGAAAATGTATCGAGCAGACCAAGTGTGCGTATGCCATTAGTGTCATACCTTGAGCATTCCTCTGTGGAAGAAAGTCAGACCCTTGTACAACATGGCAATCGGCTGGTTCTTTTTCAGCTCCAGTGATTGCTGGAAATCTTCCATGGCCGCTACATAGTCCTACAAGAACACAAGGCAGAAGTCAGAGTCACAAAACTATTCACAAAATTACTTTTTGGTGCATTAATGCTCATAAGCGGAGGACAGAAATAATTAGGAATGGAGAAGGCCAGTTTTAACACTTATATTAGACTGATAATTAGTTTACTGCAAAAACAGTTTGTCAATTCATTCTGCAAATGTATGCTCAATATTCAAGATCAAGACATTCATTGTAGTCATTTTCTCATACACTGGTATACACAAAATAACAAAATATTGTAAGTATTCATTCGTTTTAATGCAGGCAAATTCAAGACTTTGTATTAACTGGCTACATGTTCTATGCCACAGAATTGTCCTTTCAAGACAGTGGGGCTTTTAAAGATTATGGATAACAAACTTGTAAGGGTGTGTGTGGCGAGAGTTTAAAAGATGAAGTTCAAACTAATTACACACATGACTACAAACAACTGCAGTAAATAATCCATTAACTGCAAAGTCCTCATTTTGCTGACATAATGCATGTCACACAAGCTGTGGGACACAGGTAGGCCCTGCAATCAGTAGTCCAGCAGCATCCCAGCAGAGCGTTTGACAAAGCCCCGGTGTCAACAGAAAATGGAGGTGGCGTGTGCCCAGGCCCTGGAGGCTCACCTCTGAGATGAAAAGCAGCGTTCCTCTGTGCCTGTAGAGGCGTGCAGACGGCTGCAGTTGGATGGCTTTGGAGAGATCGCTCAGAGCCTCGCTGATCCTCCCCAGAGGAGACAGGATCTGCAGTCACATTACAAACACAAGCCACTGCTTAAGAGCACCGAAAGCAATGAGATCACTGAATACTGGCCAGGATAGAGCAACATAATGCTGATGTTACAAAACACATTACAGTATGTCATTATATGAACTATCGGTCATGTCAGTGTATGAAAGCTTGCGGTTCCTTTAGTTAACGGAACTAAAGTAATCGTTGCACCCCTCGTTTCAGCACAGCACGGCACAGTAAATGCGTGGCTCTTCAAATAAAAACATCCATTTTGATCCCACATTATTTATTCGCACACGTCTAAGCATGGCTGTGGTGCGACAGCGCATGTCAGGATGAGTGTGTGATGCAAATGCCCTCACCTCTGCCCGCTGCTCGTACACCTCTGGGCTGCTGGCTTCCAGGGCAATTACTCTGCTCAGCTCGTAGAGCGCCAGCTCTGCATTTTTGATGTCCTTCAAATGGACCCACGGGAGCGAGGGGAGGAAGGAAAAAATGAGCAGCAGGACAAAAGATGCCAGTAAAAGAACGTACTGTGGGTGTACACAATGTGGTTGAAATGTGTTCAGCACAGGGTGTTAATGTTATTGAGGGAAACGGTGTTCCATGTAAATAACGTTATCAAGCGGAAAAAAAAACAGTAGGGCTAAAATGATCTTACCTCTATAAACTGTGACTTGTCTTCTACAACATTAATAACAGAGCAACTTAATGCGTTTGTAGTTTTTAAAACTTAACCAAGCAATACAACCAAGCATAAAACCCAGTGCACCCACAGGTTTTGAGAAGGCCCCAATTAAGAGACTGGCTGGTTTTGGGAAGTTATGCCAATCTAGCTGCAAAGACTGTGCCACATCAGGTGTGATTCACTGGTGCTGTTAGAAGGATTGCCTGTGTACAAACCAAGAGAACCACCCTGCGTAGAACACCATTCAACCACAACCACCTCAGTCAGTCACTCACCCACACATACAAGCAAATATCACACATATAAGCAACTATTTTTTGCATCTACAGAGGTCAACATGTCAACAATTCAGTAATCCAGTAATACCTGTGTCACCAGACTAGGGTGGAATCCTGCATGAGTATTCAGACTTACCTGCAGGCTCTTCTTCCCATAAGCAATACCACGGCCATAAATAGCACTGACCAGTTCAGGATCACCCTACCCAAAGAATCCAAGACGATTTTGATGATGGACAGTATATTATAGTTCAATCACATGTCATAGATCATGTCTAGTACAGACACCCCAGGATTTAAAGAAGCACAGGTAAAATGCAAACTGAAAAAAGACAGTTGCAAAGGACACAACAGTGCCGATTCAACCTACCTGCAGTAACACAGAGAAATGCTTGATTGCTTCATCGTAAAGTCCATTACCAATAAGTACATATCCTATAGCTGAAAAGGAGAAAAAATAAAATAATGTTACGCATAGATCAGGAGAAGAGAACATCAATTAACCATAGACGAGCTAGGTCCAACAGCATCACAGCATACCAAGTTCTTCATTTGTGTCTTGACTGTCCACTGCAAATGGAAACCTCTTCTGCTCAATGAACAACTTTGCCTGGCTCTGATTCAGTAAAAAAAATACATACAATTGTAAATAATTAAGTTAAGTGCCGTTCACTTCCTTTGAAATCTTAAAAAAGTATGTGGAATTGCCAACTTACCAGAATCTTTTCTGCATTAAGGGAGAAAACTGACTCGCAGGCTGGGTTGCTTCCATCCTCGCAGTCTGGGTCTTCCAGTTGGAGTATGGAGGACTCTAATGAATTAAATAATTTAAAATAATAAAGTTAATATTTAAACCCGATTTCACTGAAAGCTTTGCACCAGGACTCGTCCTGTATATTGTAAGGTTAAGTTATAGGTGAACTTAAACCAGTCGCATAACATACCAGTGAAATCGTTTAGTTTACATGTTAATGTCACGCAATTAATTTGGCTCGTGCACTGTCCACCAATTATAAACTGCAATGCAATGCAAGTAAGCTAGTGAATGCAGAACAGACACGTTTATCAAGTGTCACAAAATGTGTGGTCTGACGTTACATATGCAATGTTATAAGAAGAAAGCTATGACAGATCTTGGATAACTGTTCTGGGCGAAAACTACAATTCTCTGTACACAAAACGCTGCCACCAATTTAACAAACGTTTTCGACATCAGCGTTGCGTTAGTTAGTTAGCACGACATTAGGTTGCAAAGTTGATTCCTGCTTGACCAGTGTCTTGTCATAGGATGATGCGGAAGGAAGAGCTTGATAACGTTAGATAGCTTGCTAGCAGTTTACAGTACAGCGTGAAGAGGACGTGGCAAATTAGTACCAAAGAAGTCTCACCACAGTCTGATGCGTACTCCTCCCATTCCAGCGGAGAGCTACATCCATGCTTGTGAAGTTCACTGTTAAAGAAAGTCAAGGTAGAAAAGTATTCAGTGGAAAAAATGGTTCGGCATAAATACAGCAGTGAGAGCGCTACCACAACACCCCGGCCAGCAGGTGCCATGTTGTGTTTAACGAGTGCAGGTGAGCATTGCGGAAATATGGGAAATGTAGTTTATTGGTTACAACCCACTTCGATTTTACGATCGAAAGGAAAGCACTGGTGAAAATGCAATAGACTACATCTCCCAAAAAGGGTCGGCGGAAGCTCTTTTGACATAAATCCAGGAAGTAGACTATCTGTAGTAGTGGGTCAGTAAAAATTATCTATGTAAACATAAACAATCTGGCGTTATGTTTAAGGTTGCAGCCGATGTATAAACGTTGACAGCACGGAATGGCTAAAGCGACATTTAGATGTATAGAGTGCAAT
Source organism: Limnothrissa miodon (assembly GCA_017657215.1). Taxonomy (NCBI): domain Eukaryota; kingdom Metazoa; phylum Chordata; class Actinopteri; order Clupeiformes; family Clupeidae; genus Limnothrissa; species Limnothrissa miodon. The sequence continues at coordinate 91,762 of JAGFZM010000015.1, forward strand.
GAAGTTGCCAGTGAGATGCACCGTGATTACAAAAACGGGATTGTAAAAATAACCATATGTGTAAGCAAAACTTAAATGTATTTTCTTAACAAGGGCTGGTGCAATCTTGCTAACCGATGTGTTCAGTTGTGTGTTAGCTGTAATTTATATGAAGGAAGAACACGTTTGCGACAAACGAGTAAGAAATACAATATGTGTGTAGATGTGATGTGACCTATAACCACTTGTGTTTTAGGCCTCGTGTAAAAAGCCGGTGGACAAATACATTGAGTATGATCCTGTCATTATTCTAATTGATGCCATATTATGCAAAATTCAAGCATTCAGGCACATTTTGTTCAACACGGAGATCAATGTAAGTAATCATTCAGATATGATATTGGCAACAGGTTCATGTGTCAGATAACGTATTTCTTGATATATCATTGTCACTGTAACGTTATTTGATTGATTGTGTGTGAGCTCACAGTTGGTATTTTTGCATGTGTCAGATTCATTGGAAACTGTGTGTGTTCTGCCTCCTGTGTGAGGCTTATCTGAGGTGGTCCCAGCTGCAGGGGTCTGGACAGACAAGCGACCCAGCTGACATTATCAGATACACCAGAGAATGGGACTTTTACAGCATGTTTGGACTAGCAGCTTTTGGTACTCGTCCCACACAATGACATACAACCTTTACAAATATACAGCACCCACTTGGCAACGTTATTGCAAATGATGTGTTTGCAATCCATTCCAAACACATACTTTGCACAGTGTTGTCCAGTGGGTAATTGATATTAGACTGTCTTATTTCATTCACCAATTAATGTGCCATACACAAATTGTTTTTGCTATATTGTAAGTATATAGACTGCAGCATTGGCATAAGAGTAAAACTAATAAAACCCTCATAATTGTGATATGTTGGAAATCTCAGCATCTCAGCATGCCATTCCTTCTCAACCTGCAGAATTGTCTGTGTTCATCTGTGGCGTGTTGACTTGTCTGTGGCTGGTCCAGGGCCTGCGAGGCCACGTGCTGGACACACAGATGCTGGTCAGAGCTCTGTTGCTGTCCAGCTATGGAAAGGTTCTGCTCATCCCCGCAGTCATCTGGGAGCATGACTACTCACCACTCTGCTTCAGCCTCATCAAACTGTTTGTGCTGACTTCAAACACACAGGCTGTCAGAGGTACAGTAAAGGACATTACAATGTGGAGTAAAATAATTCATTAATTATCAGTGGAAATGCATAGGATTAATCACAAAATCATTTTTAAATTAGACCTTGATTGGTAGAGTATTAAATATGCATATTTCACTGTATGTCTCAGAGGCCTAACATAATGGAAATATTTAGCCATATTTAAGTGCCATCACATTCTATTGCACTGTTTTTGTCATTATCCAGAGTGACCAACAGAGGAATACACACACTGTTATCTGAATAACAGATAATTGTGTGCCCTGACGGCTCCTTGGCAATAAACATGTCTTGTTGGAGCCACAAAAAAAAATGCAGATGTATCATTCTGGTAACAAAGCAATTACGACACTTGGCTAGCATGCTTGGGCTAGTAGTCTGGAAACGGTGGTTTAAAATCCTGGCTGAGCTAACACAGCGTCTAAGTAATTCAAGTGAATATAGAATGTCATCATTTAATTACAGATAGAAGATTATCATGGCGTAGATTTGTCCTGGAATAAATTAATTTTAGTATCATTTGATGAGGTCCTATTGAAAGGGCCTTAGGTGGCTTAACTGGGAGGTGGGATTAGTGCCTTAAGCCAAGATCTGCGCCAGCAGGTGGCAGCTCCTGGTTAAAGTTGAAGGTGTCTGTGTGCGTCAGTCTCATGGAGTCAAGGCAGCCGATTCTGCCCTCTGGCTGTTCGGCCTTCATAGTTACATTTACATTGCAGTTATGTATTTAAGAATTTACTCTTTTTATCTTGCTTTCGTCAACTACCAGTTAGTTCAGGATCAGTCCTCCCTAGAGCAACTTAGAGTTCAGTGCCCTGCTCAAGGGCACAATGGTGGCAGCCAGGATTCAAACACACAAATTCCAGGTTAGCCACGTTTCTTACCGCCCCTAGCATAGTGTACTTTTGGCACCGAAAACCAAATAAATCAGCTATCACACAAAACAGTCCTGTATATTTTAGAACTGACTTGGCTGTCTGTATGTCTGTTTGATTGATTGTCATTACTTTTTGCAATATATGGAATGAATTTTAGACCATTTAGACCATTAATCAAAATCTAGAGGGAAAAAAATGATTATTTATGATATCTGACTAGACACAGTGTGTGTTGTATTCTTTATTGGGTTTTAAAAACAAACCACAACTAACTAGTTGCTGTTTAGGAATGACTGTTTTGTTTCTTGCTTAGCATACGGAAGGTCATTATGTATGGTATAGCAAGCAAAGCAGTCAAAATACAACATATATTAGGTAGCTTTTATCAGTATGTTACAGTGCTGTCTGACTGCTGATGACTGATGGTAGAAAGGGTCACATCATGACTAACAGGACTGTCTCTCCCTTAGTTCTGCTGAACTGTGGCCGGCGACTGTCCCTGCTGGCTGTGATGACGGGACTGTTACTGGAGACCTGTGTCTCGCTGACCTTCCGCAAGCTCGACTGGCACACACACAACTTCTTGCCTGTCCAGTGACCTGACATTGACCCCTTCAGATGAGCAGTTGATCGCATGTTTGGTTTTCCCCCTTTTTGCACATTTGGTTTGGGCCCTTCTTTGCCTCTGTAAACTGGAAGATTGGTGAACATGGGCACAAACCAAGTCAATAAAAGGGCCCAGTAAGATGCAGAGGCTCTTTCAGGCCATTCACAGAAGCAAACAGACAGCCGGAAGAGGACAAGGAAAGGAATGATTGCAGATGACCTCATGACAACATGTCACTGTTTAGAGGGACTGCTAGAGATTCCTGAGCTAATTTGCTAAATATGCACCAGGCAAGTTTGCATTTGCAGAGAGATACACAGTGACCACAGAATGCATCCTTTTGCATTCAACAGGAATAATAATGTTTATAACCATTTAACATTGTTTTGGTAGATAATTTTAAGCATGTCTATTTTTCTACAATTAAATTTGTGTTGAGTTTTTCCTCTAGTTGTCAAGCCTCATTTTGGAAACTACTGCCTGACTTTCACTCATCTGTTATGTGCGGGGGAAAACTCCTGTGACAGTGTCATTTTGGGTGTGATTGCAAAGTCACAGCAAGCAACAGCAATGGAATGTGATTAGTTGAGACAAGTCACTCTGGAAGTGAGAACACTTGACACACATGCCTTGCAGATTCTTCCAGAGCCATCTGTGAAGAGAATGCTCAGAATGTTGAAGCAATGCAGCTGTTCCTTTGATTTTAACTATATAAAATAGATATTTTTGTACACATGATTTTGACTCATACATGCTGTCTAATGTTAGTTTTGAAACATAAATTAGATTCATATTAAAAACCGTATTTTCAAGACACCTTAACAGAATGGTGATGTGTTTGCACCCTGTGAAGGTCACATGTTGTGACAAGCCTTTGAATAGCTGAGAGGAGTATGCTTGGGTTTCAAAGGTCTGTACTTTAGATGGATTTCAGTGTCTTACCAAAGGATGTCAGGTGGTAACCAAAATTGTTTTTGTTTTTCTTGTGTGTTCTTATTTGCGTCACAGAGTGGATAAACTCAGAATTACACGCATGAGAGACCATTCAGAAAGCTTGTGAAATCTGGGAGCTGATCTTAGGAAGCACAATATTGCTACTACTTCTTCACATAGTTGCAATGAGTGTGAGAGTCATTCTAAACTTCAAAGGTTCAACCTATAGATCATATTAGTACCTTTGGACTATATTTTGTGTTAGACCAGTAAATAGCATAAAAATACTTATTTATATATTACTACACTGATGGGGGCAATTTAACCAGTTTTTGATTCTCGGTCCTGTTTAAAATAGTTTCTTTTCACACCTCCTAACCATGGATCTTTGATGAACACTCTTTTGAGCGCAAAAAGTGCCACATTCATTGACTAAACAAACAGCCCTGTGTTTTGTTTTGTTTTTTATTTTTTTACTTATGCTGGTTTCTTTCTAACAAGTGTGTGTGTGTGAGAGAGAGAGAGAGAGGGGGGGAGAGAAAGAAGCACTCAGTGGGTAATTGTAGAGCTGTGTTTTGAAAGACATTCCTCAGCCTGGAAAGTTGGCCACTCTGCCTGGAGGACAGGACATGAGTCTGGCTTGGGGGTATGGACCCATTCAGCCTGGTTTCCTCCCCCCTGTAATAAGCCTCTGAGCCCAGCGTGCTTCAGGCCTCCCCTCAGCCAGAGCTGCTGCTGCTGGGGTTGAGTGGGTTGGGGGTGTTTAGGAGGATGTCGCTTGCTCAAGTTTAGAGTGTGTGTGCCTGTTGGTCTGCTGGCTTCAAAGTACCTAAGGCCAAGAAGCACCAGTTCTACACAATTCTGTGTAATCAGATTAGCATAACAAGAATCACATCAAAGCCACCACAACACAGACTCTTGTCCAGAATAGCTGCAGAGAAAACATTGTGATTTGCAAAATGCACACGATGTAGAAATGCCACATATCGAACTTGACTGGAAATCAGTTCTGTGCAGATCGACACAGATTGCTTAGAGGTGAAATCATGGTAGCATAAACGTGTTAATTGAGAATTACAGGAACATTCCACGTCTGGGCCTAATACTAAGGCCGTCATGGAAGAGATTACGTGGGCCACTGAAAGTCTCCACTAACCTTCAGATTCCTTTTCTGGCCCTTAGGAAATTGGGATATTGTCAACCATACGAAATACACACCACAGGTGGGAGCGTGGAATAGGGTGAGGAAGAGGATGTTCCTTGTTTTCAGCTATTGTGGAACACAGCTTATACTAGCACAAAAATCTGAGCCGCTTAAATCTCAGCAGATGAAACACTAACACCCATGTAAGGTTTCAGGTGTGGTCTGTGTAACAGTCACTGCTATACAGCTTGGGATATGGCAGTCTAGTCCAGTCCCGAGACGTTTGCTTTTAAAGGATGTTTTGTGCCCAGATCCTTAGTGGGGGCGTGTCCAGGCACACAGGCCATTACTGGTTCCATGAATGACCTCGACACATTGAGACGCTTACCTTGGATTTCCATTTCAATGAAGATTAACTTAATCCAGCTTGATCTGTAATATAGGTGCTTCTAAAGGCCCATGCAGCGCTTTTTAGACCTGGAAGCTGGCTGCTGGCTCAAACTCAAGTCAGACCAGGCACACGACCATGGTCTTCAAACAGCAGTACAAGCAGACTTTTATTTGTTGAAACACTAACGATAACGTACTCTTGTTTCATAACCAATTTTGGGTTAGAGTTCTTCAAACACAGCTGACAGTGAGCTTCCAAGTCAAGATAACAGTGTAGCCAATCAGGAGATGGCATAAACAGATCACATGTTTGGTTTGTAAATCCCGGAGCTGGGGCCTATTGCACAAAAACTAGGAGAAGGGATTAAGCCGGGATATCTTGGTTATACTGATAAATTATTGGTTGATCCAGCCAGGATAACCAAGATATCCCGGCTTAATCCCTTATCCTAGTTTTGTGCAATACCTTAAAGGCCCATTAAGCAACATTTTTCAGTTAATTAATCCGTTTCATACTGTTTAGGATGCCAACACGAGTCATTACACAGCGAACGAACGGTGTAGAATGCGCCACTGTGGCCTACAATGGGAGATACAGCATTTGCAATGTTCAACAGCAGCGGTCCGCCTCCAATAGAATGCAGTGCAATACAATGCAATACAGCAGTCTTTAGAGGGAGCTCGTGAGAAAAAAACAGAACGTTGCTTAGCCCTGCTTTAATACCTTAAACACAGTGGCTCCTGCAACAGCTCCAATATGCTACGTTTTTAAAACCACACACAATTTTTTGTGAACCCCAAAACAGATAATTCACCTCCCCATTTGTGTTGATGTGTTGACAGTGTTGTCATTAAACAGAGTGCATACAAAATCTCTTGATAAAATTATTTATTTAAATCAGTAATATATCACAAGAGAGCATAAAAACAATCTTTCAAACAAAACATACAGTAGTATGGTCATTCTTTGAGGGAGAAATAAATATGAGATGAGAGAGGAACCCAAACGAATCACCAAAGGCGCGGGAGAAATGAGCAAGGCAAATCATAACATCTTTAACATCACTAAATGTCAAAAATACACAATACACATATTGCTATCTGACCAATGATGCACTGTGGACTGCATACACATAATCACAACCTGCATTTTGACTAGAAAATGTGATTGTAAGTCCAAAGCTTGTCAGATTTGAGCTCCAAACCTCCAAAGCCAGGACTGAGCTGGTTTCGAGTGCAAGTTTGTTGCTGGTGAATTCTTACATTTGGGCTCGACGGGGATCCTTTCCCCAGTTTTCGGCTTTCTGCGGTTCCACTAAACGAACGGATGACTTGGAACAACAAAAGTGCTGTGAATTTGAAAGGGCAACAGCAATAACCATGAATTAAGTACATGGCATAGAAAGGCACAGAGTGAAAGAATTTCTGTTGCCGAGAACACAAAAAGCCTGGTTAGTCAACAGAAACACAATTAGCTGTTCAGCCATTGTGTCTCGGCTTCCCAGAATTCTAGGAATCCATTCATTCAAAATGAGAATGTTTGTCAAAACATTAACATTGGAGGGCTTTTAACTTTAGTTAATTCCACATTTACCACTACAACCATAAGCCCATAGATGGAAAATAATAAAACTGCCTCCACTTCATTCAAAAGGGCAGGAGGAAAAAAAAAACAAACAATGGAAGCGCAGATACACTGGATGTTTAAGAAACTCATTAAATGGATGGAAGACTAAACTTGACGGCTGAAGTAGTAGTGTCTAGAGGTGGGTTTGCCTGGTAATCCACCAAAATACTCAATTACCACTGTGTCAAGTTACTCTTATATCTGCCTTGTATGCAAAATCTTCCCTGCCAAATTGTACAGGCTAGCACAGCATCAGTCTCATTTCCTAAAGACACTAATCACATCACTAATCAAATCACATGTTTACAGACAATGCCATAGAGGTTAGAATCATCATACAGCACCATGTTTGTAACAATAATCCTGTGAATGTTCTTTGGTTACTGTATCTTAAAACTTGCTTCAAACAATACTCTATAAAAGGCTGAATACAATCTGTTTCACACTGAAGTTTGTATGAACAAACTTATAAGCTAGGATATATGATGATTTTCTATGAGAGGTTAGCTTTTACGATTATGCTGTTGAGGACAATAGCTGTGATGCCGTTTTAGGGCAGCAAAACTGACGACAATTGCAGACAGAAGAAGCACCGTACATTTTGTGGAGCAGGAACAAAAGCTCACCTGAGGGATTCAGTTAAGCCTTCCCAAGCGAGACTGATACAATATGATATGACTGCACACAGGATTACACCTACGAGAGAAGCTATGATTCCACATCTATCGTTTACTTGATTGATACAGAGGAATTTGATGATGGGCCAAGATGTGGAAAACAAGAGAAGAGATGCTGCCCAAATCAGTTTCAAAGAAAAGCAAAAGTTGAGAAGCACCCTTGTGCGTACCCTGGTTTCACATGTTCTCATGCTATTCATCCAGCATTCAGTCGTTCACATTTCTCCAAACTAGATTGGTTACATCCAGCCACAAATAGCACTCCTGTTTTCGCCGGGTCACAGTTGTCACTTGGCAAGGTACAGTTATTAGTCCATGTAGAAGAAGTCAATTTCTTCACTCTTGTCTACCAACTGATGTTATACAGCAACGTTTACACACAGTCATCCGGGGACACTGTTTGCATTATACTGTAAACATAATTACTTGAGATGTGCTAGACACTCCTCAAATCCAAAACAAACATTTAAAAAAAATGTCTTTAGAGAGAAAGAAAAACAACTCATAAGAAAAATACTATATATCTATATAATGTACAATAAATAATCAACTTTGTTTATAGAAAAGCCTGCAGAAAAGGATGTTGGCAAAATCAAAATGCAAGCACCTCTTTTCTAAACAAGACATAAAATCAGACAACAAAACAAACAAACAAAGCTCTAATTGAGCAGGCCGATTTGATCTCCAAGCCAACCTGATCTCGCACTGAAGGGCCCCATTTAGATGGTGATGTGGAAAGAGTCATGCAGCCACTTGTCCTTGGTTGCCCCATTTTGGGGAGAGGCATCACTCTCGTCTGGCTGGTCAGTGGGGGTTATGCTTGAATCCTGGAAGTACTCATCATCCTCGTCAAAGAAGCCGTTCTCGTAGGTCCCATCAGCACTGGATCCGGCCGTGAGGTCCTGACAGCTGCCCTTGTACTCCTGAATGGACTCATGGAGTGACCAGAGCTGACACAGCAGAGACATGTCCTGCTGCCGCAACCCCACCTGGGAAAATAGCCAGTGTGAGAAAACTTCTGCCTCAACTCCCTCAAGGGAGCATGGAGCTGCACTTCAAACGCAAGAGGGCAAAAACAGCAGAGGAAGCTGAACAGGAGATCAAAGGCTTGGACAACCTCAAACACTAAACGCCAGAAGATTCATGTATGGCATGCATAAAGATCAAGTGTATGGATATGCGTCATGCTTCTAGGATTTACCCCTGAGCCAGAGTAGTCTATAATTTAAACAATTTATGAGCAAATGATAGCGGGATAATCAACCTTTCACCATCTATACAAAGGTTTAGTCAGCCAACCAAATCATCTGATCCGACCGATTCGTACTGCTATGCCCTAGTCAAAGTTATAGACCTCGATTACTAATGGAATTAGCCAATATAAATAGATGTGGGTGATTACATGTTAATCTCGTGATAGTCGAGCAGCTGTTGCTTTTCATTTCAACGTTCAGTCCAAACACAATGCACGAATTTAGGTTGTAGCCTGTTCCAGCCTGGCTAACACAATACATCGAACTTACCATTTCCTTTCGTAAAAGAGCTAGCGCGGCATCAAGGTTGGCAGGCTTATTTGCCAGTAAATTGTCTGCGTTACTGCGGCCACGGCTTAGGTCGTCTTGGATCATGGTCTTCTTTACGTACATCCTCTCCATCTCTCTCCAAGAGCCGCCGCTTGAATTCAGCAAGCCGCTTAAGCTCTTCGGCAGTGGGGGTAGTCCCTCGATGCAGGCCAGGGTTCCGCCTGCTGTGTTAGTCGATGATTTACCATTCATCTTACAGTATCGACACACAACTACAATCGTACTTTACTGCAGCCTGAGGTAATAACTTTAGCTCTACGAGAAATCACTGCATTTACGCGACGCCCTCACGAAAATACCGAGTAACAACAGGGCGCTTCCCAGCACGCTCTCAACAACTCTGCCTGCCCTCCTATACTCTCACTTCCTGTCTCTTTAATTCTGTTCAAGGCTGAATGGGCGTCACCTTGGGTGACGGAACAGGAGCTGGTTGAATATTCATGAACAACATACAAACCGTGCTTAAAATGCACAATAACAGAGTAAAATACACAAAATACATATGCAAATATGTAGTGAAATGAAAGGCCCAAGGACCATGATCTGTCATGGATGGATTTCCATTCTAGCTTTACTAGAATGCTGTGAGGCACAAATATAATTTGAGCACATGGTCACTTGACAAATGCATTATTCGAAAGTCCTTAATAAGTCCTTTATAAATAGGTGCAGCGCAGTCCGCTTTGAAAGAACAGGGTAAGGGTTTTGTAATGTGCACTTCAAGATGAAATGTCATATAGAATATGCAATCCACAAGCATAGCACTCCCTCATTTTCTGTGGTAAAATGTCTATTCAACACAAGAAGGTTATGAAGCGTGGCTATAGTCGTTAAGCACGTGTATTTTCTGTTCAAATGCGCGTAGCTCTGTATTTTTATTGACTCCCATGTTATCGCAGTCGTGCTTAGGTTATGTCAGAAAGTTGCCACTACACACTTTACGCATCATTGAATCCTTGTGTATGTTTGCGTTGACTATGAATCGATCCATAGTGTGAAATCTTCACTGGTGTTCAAGTGTCACCGGGCAGATGGTGAGCTGTCCAGCCCCCTCGACCTTCGCCTGTCTAACAACAGATCTGCTCCAAACAAAGAGACGCTCCCTGGAGTGTCATGGGTGGACCATAGAAAGAGACGTGACAACATGAAGTAGTTTTGCAACAACTGCTGAATTGAAAGCAGTCTGTTCCAATCACAAATTACCAGTGTTGGGAAAGTTACTTTGGAAATGTAATGTGTTACAGTTACAAGTTACTCTATCTAAAATGTAATAGTAGTGTGACTATTTCAATTACGTTAACAAAGTAATGTAACTAATTACATTTGATTACTTTTGAATTACTTTCCCACATTTTGAATGAATTTTGTCAGCTTTTAATCATTTCCAGTTTTTAAAACCATGGATTACCCTTTAAGTATTAATCAACACTGACTGCTGTAAAGATCCCTACAAACTCCTTAGACTTCAGTGCATTAACTAGAGGTTGTCTATTTTGTGTGATTGCTAGCTCATTTTTACTTTTTAGACCAGGGATGGGCAACCGGCGGTCCTGGACAGCATGCGGCTCTTTGCTTGGTCTCTTGCATTAATATTGAAATTTTTGTTTGCGTGTGTGTGTTCGCTTCCCAAATGTGCATGTGTGTGAGATGAAAATACAGTCAAGTGTTCTGGCAGGGGGCAAGATCATTTAAGTAAACAATTTGTTAATTTCGCTCTCAAAATGGCAGGGAATAAATGCACAGCAAAGTGAAAATATGAAGATAAAAAGGACGTTTGAAACGGGGGAGTTTATAGTTTTTTGTGAACGTAATGGCAAATCATTCTGCCTTACATGGTGGGTGGGTGGGTGTGGGTGACAGAAAGGGGTGATATTAATGTGTGCCCATGTATGATGTGGCCCTCGCGGTAACACAGTAAAAATGTGACTCTTGGCCTGACTGGTTGACCATCCCTGGGCTTGGCCAAAACTGAATTTCTATCGGACATTGCAGTTATCAGTGCAGACTGCTTAGTAAAGTGGGTGGAGTTTCCAATTCAAACATGACGACAAATGTTTCTCTGCAGAAGATATGTAATTTGAAATGTAATCCTGAATATTTACTTAATGTAACTGTAATTTAATTACACAGTTTTTCAATGTAACTGATTACTGTTACTTTTATTTTGTAATTAAATTACGTAATTTTGTTACATGTAACTAGTTACTCCCCAACACTGCAAATTACCCCACCCAATACGCCCATAATTATGCCATGTTGTCATTTCTGTTTTCAGTTACACTGTAGCCTACTTTGCTTGTAATTTTGCACAGCACATTGAAATTCCTTTGTGCATGGAATGCACTAAGTAAACTTACCTTGTTAAAAAAAACATGTTCTATACGACAATACAGACAGGAATTAAAAAAAAAAAAACAGAATTATTTTTAGATTGCATTTGCCGTCATCTGCACCCCTCCTGTCCAGTGGCAGTCTGGCAGATGTGGCCCACTGGTTAGGGCTTCAGGCTTGAAACCAATGGGTCCATCCTGAAATGTCCTTTGGCAGGGCACATTCTAGGTCCTGGTGTACAGTACTTTGTGTGGCGGATAAATGCAGAGAGAAACCTTTGCCACACTTAAAAGAGTATACTTTTATACTTACAGATCCAACATGCCTGCCTTCAAAGTTGCATGAAAGTTAGAACAAAGGATGCTGACATAAATGAGTGAATGGGCAGCTGCTGGCAAGTAAAATCAATCTTCCATGTTCTAGTGAAACATTAATAAACCTGTGCGTGTGATTCTGAATAGCTGTCTTAGTGGACTCAAGGATCTATTCAAGGCCATTAGAGCATGCAAATGCATATAAAGAGATGCTTTCACAGAAGATGTTATTGCTTCTAGTCAATTTAACCAACATCTTCAAAATGGTGCAAAACAACTAATGAAAAAGATGACGTTAGATACTGATATGCTCCACACATTAGTAAAAAACATTTATTTTAACAGTTTAGAAAACGACACAAACAGAACAAAAGGTCTTAACATAGTAAACATTAAAAAAAAATGTAGGTTACTACTTAAGTGATTAAAAAAAAAACAGGTAAATAAAACACACATTTATTGTGGATATTTTAGGAGGTAGAACATTATTTTTAAAAGTGCTTCTAATAACAGCAACATTTTAACAAAGTCAGTAAAAGTGTTGACTCTTCAGACTTCCGGTGCTTTTGACAAATAAAACGATCATACATGCCCATACATTCTGGTTATCTAAAGCCCTCATTCAAAACACTTCTGTACTTCCTGTGGTACTACATGATGGGCAACTGATGAGCAGCGTTTAAATCCCCCCAGACTGACCTTGCCATGTGCTAGACGAGTCCTGAAAGCCTTTCGAAATGAGCAGCTTGCAAGTGTGAAATACAATGCTGCCTAGTCAGCATGAATGGCAGGCACCTCGAAGGCAAAACCTGAGACTGCAGTGATGGAAGGAGAAAGCCGTAGTCTAGCCTACTGCAGAGCAGACAGCCAATACATCCTTGATAATATCTGAAATTATTGAGTGCAAATCAGTTTCTAAAAATGCCCTGCTGCTCAGAAATAGAGAGATTTGATAAAGTGCAGGACAGGCAAAAAAATCTGCACAGTTGCCCTGAACAAGACAACTAATGGCAGTAAACCTGAACAGTAACTAACTACTAACTCTCACATTAAAACCATGTGAGATGTCCAGTGTTGTAAAACTCTTATGACTTATAAAACACCAATATTTTGGATTGCTGTCCCCAGTACTAGTTTGCCAGAACCATTCCTTTTTGTATTACTTTACCATCATTATATATAAATTCCCTTTAAAAAGGGAAACTATTATGCGGTTCAAATTCTCACTTGGAAATGAGAAAGAAAAAAAAAAACAACAGATTTTTTTTCCTTAACAGGCCTCTATCAAGTTTCATGTGTCAACCTGAAAGACAAGCATCTAGATGGGTATTGATTTCTACTTCGGGCACTTTGGCTTGGCACACAGGACAGTTAACCATGATCTGCTCAATGCTAATGGAGCTTGACTGTTGTGTTGCAGTTGGGCCTGCAGATGGAGCTGGTGAGGCAACTTCGTTCTTTGCTTCGGTTCTCTGCAGAGGAGAAGATGACTGTTTGAAAAATTTGTATATTGGTGGAGAGCCCGCATCATCCAGTGGTCTTTTCCTGGACCCTGGAGCTGGGTTACCTGACTTCTGTGGGGTTTTGGGCAGCCTTGGGTTAAACAGACCGCCAAAGCCTTGTTTTGAGCCTACTGCACTGCTAGGTCTTGATGCTGAAGGATTTCCTCCCGAAACTGGCCGTGCTGTCACCGTAGAGTCCAAACTGCCGCTGGGCAAACCATGTGTGCTAACATTATCACTAAAAGGTGTCCTGGATTTAGGAGGCGACTCTAAAGAATCAATGCCACCTTTTTTAGGCGAGGTCACATCACCAAAGATATCCTGGAATACAAGTTTGGTCTTCATTTGATCTGCTACTTTTTTGGTTGAATGTCCATTCGTTTTGGCAATACACACAGGCGAGCCATTAATGTTGACAAAGGCTTTATGGTTGGCTACAGATTTCTTGACTGGATTTGTCACTGTACTGGTGCTGGGCTTCTTCAAGTCTCTCACATTTGACTCCGGCTCATAGTCAATTTGTTTAGCTGCAGGAGAGCGACTTGGCGACGACAACTGTGGCTTGGGAGGAATGAGAGTAGGGTCTGAGGGCATTTGCCAAGGAGGTTTCTGAGTGGAGCTTGATTGCTGAGAACTCCCTCCAAGCACAAAGCCTTTTCCACTGAATGCAATCACGTTTCTGATGTCCTGTGATCCAGATGCTGTCAAAAGAATACAAAATATTGAAACAAAAATTGTGATGAACACATGCAAACAAGACATACCAGAGACACTAGAACTCAACCTAGGTACGTTTCAGAGTTACAAGAGACAAGTGTGAACTCTATAAAGAGATGATGATTTTTTTTTTAAGCTTCACACAACTGGCAGATCAAAAACATCATTCTGACATCTAAGAGATATCACAAAACTCATCAATACAAAAAGATGAGCTAGCATGGCTACTTATAATTTCTTAAATGTACCTATGTAATGGTCAACATCTTTTACTCCTCAGGGAGCAATATCAATGTAAACAAACCTCTTTTCTTCCAATTAATTTGCAAATTGGCATTAAAATAAACATTAATTGCTGGTTATTATTGAATCTAGGTAGCTGAAGGTATCCAATTGACCATAGCAAAACTTCAACACTGTCTACCGCCTTGTTCTACATTTTCAAGCTAGAAATGGCCGGGCTGAAACAGGCCAATCTGAAACGAGGTGGCTGTTGACATCGGCACCACTAAGATACACCTCCTTTATTTACTTAGTCCAATCAAAGATAGTTTGAAACCGTCTCTGGGGCCTCATTTATAAAACTTTGCATAGGATTTACGCCAGAAGAAGGCGTACGCACGAAACTCACGATGTGCATGCGCACAAAAATATTCATTTATAAAACTCTGCGCACGCACATTCCACGCTGGTTTCCATTTATAAATCACAACCTACTCTAAAGTTGAGCCACCTGTGCGTACTTCAATCATTGTACTACGTACATTGAAATCATGCCAAAAGCCAATGAAAATAAACATAAAGCACAACGTCAACGTCACGTCAACTGTGAAGTGGAAGCTTAGTTTACCGTTCACCATTTCAGCGGATAACGGTCCCCTGCAGTATCACTGAATGGATAGAAGTTTGACCGCTTAGAAATGGTAGAATGGTTTAAAAATACTTTAATGATTTAATGATGCAATAATAATCTGCCCCATCGTACACAGCTCCAATATTCAGTCTGCGCTGAATATAACACTGCTATGTCTCAATATGCATCGGGTTGAACTACCACCGTGCGACTGCATTTGTGAGCACAAAGCGCCATCTCCACGTCACACACAGTATAACTTGGATTGCGGGACATGTTACATGTAATAATGACAAATTCATTTTCACTCGGTGTCCTTAAAGAAATACATGTATGATTTCGGTTAAAAGGTAGCCTACCACCGATCATATTTTGGATATCGTACTTTTCTCTAATTGTGCTATTTATATTTGCCTGCCCACCGTGTGATGATCATTATTGAAAAAAATGATAAAACATGCATAACAGCCATTTGTGGATAATTACGCTTTGTCAACTACTTTTTTGCAAAAGCATTCAATAAATAACTTAGTAATTTGTCTTTATTACCTCAAATATCATATTTCTTGACGAGTGAATCAATTAACAACCAACCGCATTTTAGATTTAAACAGGATTATTTTACGTGAAGTGTTACGTCATCCCGATGTTATGTTTGTGTTAAACTTTGATTAGCCTACTGAACCAATTTTAGGTTGTTCTCCTCGTTTCCTCCTGATGCCGCACTTTCCCCTTTACGTTTTTTTTTGTGCGTATGCATGGGTCAGAGCTTGCGTGGAGGTGCGCACATTTTACCGCCAAGTTCACTTTTTATAAATACCAAAGCTTGCGTAGAAAGTGGCGTACGCATTCTTTTGTGCGTACGCATCGTTTATAAATGAGGCCCCTGGCCCAATCCCCTGTTGCTTCATGAATTTGCCAGGGGAGGCAGGAATTGCGAATCGTTTTGTTTGAACCCATTTAAATGAGCCTGTAAATAAGGCTCTAGCAGTGCTCCTGGGTCACTTTCAGATACACAAATTTGCGTACACTATTGAGCCTCAAAGAACAATTTCTGATGGTCAAAAAATGTGGCTGTTTTACCTTGATTTCTATTCCACTTGAAAATTACATTTAAATGGCATCTTTTGGAAATTATAATAGAAACAAATATTCTTAGCAACTTTGCATCCAAACCCTTCAGATAAAGATGTGAAACACATCCAATGTAGATCACTCTAGATAAAAGCATACTTTAAAAAGCTACATAAATGAATAGACACTTACTTAAAGCAGGCTTGCTGCCTGGGGGCTTTGAACCAGCAGGGGGATTTTTCTGTGGCTTGCTGTCCTTGTCATTGGCCTTGCCCTTCTTCCCATAGCCCTCTGGTTCTTTGATCTTTGTGTAGGTGCCTCCACATGTGCGCTGGTGGTCGTTCCACCAGGGGTCCCTAGGAGAAGGGGCACGGTTCATAGCCCTCTTCACATAGCCAAAGTAGGGCTTGCGATTTTGACAAGGGCCATTACAACGCCACCAGTGCTGACGATACAGATCAACTTCATCATGGAAGCTGTGGTAGATCTAGGTAGTTAGAAGACAAATTTTGTTAGAAGACTGATAAGCAAAAAATAATTTCAATAACTGATTAATTCAATTCATTGTTAATACAGTTTTTAGGCTTAATGACAACTGTACCTTTTTATCACAAAGACTAATATGATGCAATACTTACTGATATTTTTGTTCCGGTGGATTGATTTATTCGATTCATGTGCTTGCAGAACTCTGGTCCATGTCCATCACGGTCACGGTTGTTTTGGGTCACAAACAGCAAAGCATGGATCATTTCATGTAAAAGTGTCTGGAAGAGAGGAAGAGGGACCATACTGATCAAGATATAATAAAGACACTATTAGACATAACTGAACTATTCGACAGCCTTTATGGAAATGCTGTGGAGTGATGTGTGGTTTGTCCGAGGGCTCCTCTACCCACCTCAACTAGATCTCTTCGTGGACGCAGTTTCAGAATGGGTTCACTGAGACGAATGGAGCACAAGCCACCTCTTCCTTCGTAGGAACACACCCCAGCACATCTATTCGGCCAGCAAAGTCAAGGTAACAGAATGTTGGAAAACAGCATCTTATACTAAATTAGTTGGCATAAAATAACGTTAGACTAGACCTTACAGCATTCCAACACAGTAAACTTACAGTGTCATTCGAGGGCTCCACTTGACTTCCACTCCACAAAGCTTTCCCCAAAAAAACATATCATTAAATTCAAGGAACATGGATCGGACATCAGGGCTTGGGTCAATCATTTCCCAAGAATCGTCCACAATTGACATTGGTCTCTCAGGTGCCATATTCTTTGGACGCGAGTAAGGAATGACATCCTTGGAAGACTTACTAAACTGAAGATAATCATCTGATGGTGTTGACGCTTCATAATCAAATTGCTCTTGTAACTGTAAGGCGAGTAAAAAATCCTCGTCTTCCATGATGACAATGCCAATGAGCCTGTGTGGGTGACAAAAAAAACTAACGATAGCTAATTTGCCTAACGTAGCCAGCTAACATCTGTACCAAAAATCGCTCACTTAAGCCCAAGTTGCTGTTTGCCACAGTTACAGACTCAGATGAACACTCTGAAATAAAAAATATGTTTTAACAACATTGAAAATGTCGCAGCAAATCATATTTTCCATCTTGCTGACAATACTCTCCAACGAATCCACTGACTAGCCATTTGAAAGCTGTCGCCTCGCAGGAACCCTGGGATATGTTGTTCTGATTACGTCGACATGTTGACCAATCAGGGTCGTTCAAGGTATATGTCTAGTATAAGTCTTTTAATTTGCTGTATAATAAATAGGTAGTTTAAAAAACACATTTTCTAAAACTATTCGGCAAAAGATTTTTTTATTTTGTAGTGAATTATTTGCGTTACTGTAACATCCGGTCTCGTGATTAAAACGGGGTAGTGCACTTCCTGTTGTTGGACTTCCTTGTCAGCTGTGATATCCTTCATAAGAAGTCGTAATTTTCTCAAATTGATCCTATAACCGAGGTCATTTAACCCCTTCAAAATGTCGGATACGCAAAACAGACTGCGCAAGCAATTGGAATCGCCTAATTTTGATCCGCAAAATTATGTTAAACAGCTTTCTCAGCAGTCTGATGGTGATAGAGACCTGCAAGAGCATCGGCAAAAAATTCAGAATCTTGCTGACGAGACGGCACAAAATTTAAAGAAAAATGTTTATAAAAACTATAGACAGTTTATCGAAACGGCGAAGGAAATTTCATATTTGGAGAGTGAGATGTATCAACTGAGCCACATTCTTACGGAGCAGAAGAGTATTATGGAGAGCATAACCCAGACACTTTTGTTAACAGATAAAGACGAAACTGCTAAGGAAATGCTGGCAGCGTTCCCCAAAGAAACAGAGGAGATAAAGCAGAGAACTCTGACAACACTACTTGAGAAAGTAGAGGGATGCAAAAACATAATGGATACTCCAGGGAGGTATTTGGTGTATAATGGCGACTTGTTTGAATATGATGTCGATAATATGTCCCAGATTCAGAGAGTGCACGCCTTCCTTATGAATGACTGTCTGCTTATTGCTACATGGTTAGCTAACAGGCGCGGTGCGGTGAAATATAAATACCATGCGCTGTATGATTTGGAGAGCTTTGCTGTAGTGAATGTCAAAGATAATCCCCCAATGAAGGACATGTTCAAAATCTTGATGTGCCCAGACAGTCGCATTTTTCAAGCAGAAAACAGTAAAATTAAGAAAGAATGGCTGGAAATTCTTGAAGAAACGAAGAAAAAGAAAGTGGTGAAAGAACGACACAAGAAAGAAGAGGAGGTCCCCAACTCTCCTGTGAGGCCAGAAGTTTCAACCAATCCTTTTGATGTAGATGAGCCACTGGAGTCTGAGGAGGCAGTGGATCTGAGTCCAGAGTGGATACAGGAGCTCCCAGAGGATCTTGATGTCTGTATAGCTCAGAGGGACTTTGAAGGGGCAGTGGATCTTCTGGACAAACTGAATGAATACTTGAAGGACCAGGCGGTTACTCCACGTGTGAAAGAGTTGAGGGGGAAGGTTGATGAGCGAGTGCGGCAGCTTACTGAAGTGCTTGTGTTTGAGCTTTCGCCTGATCGCTCATTAAGAGGAGGACCAAAAGCGACACGGAGGGCTGTGTCACAGCTGATTCGACTAGGCCAGTCAACAAAGGCGTGTGAGCTGTTCCTGAAGAATCGTGCTGCTGCTGTACAAACAGCTATCAGACAGCTACGTATCGAAGGAGCCACTCTGCTCTATATACACAAGCTCTGCAACATTTTCTTCACCAGTCTGTTGGAGACTGCCAAGGAGTTTGAGATGGACTTCAAGGGCAATACTGGATGTTACTCAGCATTTGTGGTCTGGTCACGCTCTGCCATGAAGATGTTTGTTGATGCTTTTAGCAAGCAGGTGTTTGACAGCAAGGAGAGCCTCTCTACTGCATCGGAATGTGTAAAAGTCGCCAAAGAACACTGCACACAGCTCAGTGAAATAGGTCTAGACTTGACCTTTATCCTCCAGTCCCTGCTTGTGAAAGACATAAAAGCAGCTCTTGTTAGTTACAAGGACATAATTATTGAAGCTACCAAGCACCGTAACTCCGAGGAGATGTGGCGGAGGATGAACCTCATGACCCCGGAGGCCCTTGCCAAGCTGAAGGAGGAAATGCGTGGTTGTGGCATCAGCAGCTTCGACCAGTTCACAGGAGATGACTGCTGGGTGAACCTCAGCTACACGGTTGTGGCCTTCACCAAGCAGATGATGGGCTTTCTCGAGGAGGGCTTGAAATTGTACTTCCCTGAGCTGCACATGGTGTTTCTGGAGAGCCTGAGGGAGGTCATCCTGGTGGCCACCCAGCACGTGGACTACAGCTTGCGCTGTGAGCAGGAGTCTGAGAAGAAGTCTTTTATCATGCAGAATGCTAGGTTTCTCCATGAGATGGTTCTGCCCGTGGTGGAGAAGAGGTTTGAAGAGGGGGTGGGGAAGCCAGCTAAGCAGCTCCAGGATCTGAAGAAGAACCTGCGGCCCATGCGTGTCAACCCAGATAGCACCATGTCTGTAGTGTAGTGAAGCGTAGAGGTTGACGCATGTAATTATTTTAATGTTGCTATATACAGCACCTCATTGAACTCTTCAAAAGCACCTTCATTTCACTCACAAGTTATTCTCTACTCTGCCATAACAAAATAACTGAGGACCTGACATGGTGTCTATATTTATGCCATATTCATTTAGTTCATTTCAAATTTGTAGTGTTCTTTGTGAACACTTTCTATGTCTTAATGTTATAACTTGCTTCAGATTGATTTAAAACATGTTTTTCATATATACAATAAACTCGTGTAGTGCACATACACATACATTGTCTGTCAGTATAGCAGTATGAGTTAAGAAATTGCTTGTTTGTAAAACAATGAACCTCATATGTAAATCTGCTAATTCATCATGTAAGACGCATTTCAGCAATATTAAACTCGTTTTTTTGCTTTCTAATGGTTGTGTTTTTTATCATAATTTGTCACAAAGCTTGTTCAGATAAATGAGAATGTCTGAACAGGATAAAGCTTACTCTTCTTAGTTAACCCTGCTTTCTAAGGAACGATGTTCATGACTAAAAGATCAAAAGGGAGAAGGATTTAATTATCATAACATTTGGTCATAATCTTCTTATAGAATTGATGTTGTCAAAACAGCACACATTTTCAAGTCTTATCTGCATGCATTGCATGTAGGCATGCATGAAGATTGCTGTAGTTTATATGGGTAGGCAGTTAAAAGTCATATGTCAATTTTGACATGCTATTTGGATTATTTCTTACCAAACATTAGCTTTGATAAAATATAATGCATGTTTTGATTGGCCACTGGATAATTGTTCCTTAATTCTTTCAACAACATGCCTCAATTTATCTTTCACCAAAATTTCACAAAGGCCCCTGGGCCTCTATATTTTTGTTCTTTGTTTCACATTTCCTAGGAGTAATCTGGCATTTCTGTTGCTAAGGCCTGATGACTCTTAGGCCTTCTTTGATGCCTGTTCATTTTCTAGAGGCTCTAGACACTAGTCATTTGGTAGCTTCTCTACCCATAGATAAAGAAGTGTGATTTAGATTTGAAGTAATTGTTGTTGTTGTGCGTGTGCGTTTGTGTTGCAATGAAAAGGTTATTGGTTGGCTATGTTTTATGACGTATTGTTATGTCTACATTAAGGTAAGTACATTAAAACCAAACTATAGTTTACTGTATTAGTGGTCAAACTAGTGCATTCCAGTTGCCTATATGAGCTGCAAACAATGCTCAAAATTGAATACTATAAATATAACCTAGTATAAAAAATAGTTCATTTCTGTATGGTAGTGCGCTGAAAGAAAGCGGACCACTATAGGTCTAGGTAAAACTGCTCCTACAAGTGCATTCCAGAGCAGCAAACATATCATGAAATGTAACCAATACTCAGAAAACCTGGTGAAGAGATGCAGGAATTTCCCCAACATTCCTTCGCGGTATTTAAAAATAATATCCAATGAGAATTTGAGAATAAATCAAAACCAAACGTGTTGCCTGTTAGTGTTTCACACAGTCCAAACGAAAAACGTCTTGGCTGAAGAGCAGCTAGAGCTTAATGTGATAATGTATCCGCGCTGCCTTCCCTGTGTTTGCAAATAAAATAGTCAACGACTAAACACATATAGGCCTAGTCTAGTTGTAGGTAAATCGAGAAGATAGGCTAAACCTTGCCCCCCTTAAATACGAAAGAAAAAAACATCAATAAAACATACACGTGATCAAAGATGATCGGTCATAGGTCCTGCCTTACGGGATTTGTCGTTTTCATGAGAACGTGAATCATAAGGATTATCACACCCTGACATTTCTCAACGCCATCAAGCCCCTTCCCATTGCGCTTGCGCGGCGATGGGGGAGCTGTCCATATCAAACAGTGCTAGTCTGCATTCATTGATTGCTGTTTTGTCCCTATGTGTGAACGCTCTGTGGCTACTATGGACGAAGAACTAAAATGCCCTGTTTGCGGCTCTCTTTTCAAGGAACCAATTATTTTACCTTGCTCGCACAATGTTTGTTCGGCTTGCGCCCGAAATATCATCGTACAAACCCCAGAAGGTGAGACACCTCCGCAAAGCCGGGCATCAGGAAACTCGGACTATGATTATTTGGATATGGATAAAATGAGCATGTATAGCGAAACGGATAGTGGCTACGGGTCTTACACACCATGTCTCAAATCGCCAAACGGAGTGCGAGTGTTCCCACCAACGGTACACCGCCACTGTTCTATTACCTGTCCGCTTTGCCACCGTAGTGTTTCTATAGACGAGCGGGGATTGAGGGGCTTCCCACGGAACCGGCTGCTGGAGGCGATCGTGGCACGCTACCAACAGAACCGCGCTGCCGCTGTCAAATGCCAGCTGTGCGACCGCAACCCTGTAGATGCCACGGTGATGTGCGAGCAGTGCGACGTTTTCTACTGCACGCCTTGTCAACAGCGGTGCCATCCATCCCGTGGACCCTTGGCAAAGCATCGTTTGGTGCCACCGACTCAGCCGACACCCGCTGCCCAACAGCAGCCCAATGCCACAGCGCGCAAACCGGCAACATGTGCCGAGCACGACGCCGAAAACTACAGTATGTATTGCATCAACTGCAAGCTTCCAGTTTGTTATCACTGTCTGGAAGATGGCAAGCATGGCAAACATGAAGTAAAACCATTGGCCACCATGTGGAAACAACATAAGGTAAGACCATTAACAGGCTGCATTACCACAACTATGCGTCAAATATGTCAGCAGTTTGAACTTGGATTATTTTCTTACTACTTTTAAATGCAACATTTAATTAACCAGGTAGTCTCTTTCCCTGCCTAGTCTCTCTCACACACAAACGCATACACATACACACACTCACACAGAGCGTGAGAGCCCCAAAGCTACTCTCACAAATACTTACACACATGCACACTCTAGCCTTAGATTCAACTTGCCTTAAGCTGTGGGTCTGCAATTCTAATTTCTGAGTAGGTCACCAGTTTATGTTGGCCTATTCTCTCCTTCCTGATGTTAGCCCACATGAGAAATGATTTAGATGCCACACTCATGCCTCCTACTGTGCCTGGGCCAGCTTGAAATGATGGATTTGGATGGAAGCGTCAAAGTGCAAAATCTCTAGGCATATTATGGTACAAAAAGCCATCAATTTAGGGAGGGAAAGTCATCTTTCATTTTCGTCCCTGTCTGGGTCACAAATGTTCTTATTCTGGGTATGTAAAACCTTCCAAAGTCTTTAGACTCTGTGATATATTTATTGAATACTTGCTTGCCCCCTTTTTTTAGCCAGATGCTGACTGTACATCAGAAACTGGGCTATGAGTTCACTTACTTTACCCCCACTGTCCCACAAATAGACCATGAGAATCAAAGACGTGTGAGCGAGAGTAAATATATAATGAGCCCCATAAATAAAGGATGCAGGATGCTGGCCGCTTATCTCCCCTCTGCATTTGGCATGCGATTCATGATGTCCATCATCGCCATCCATCTGCTTTTGAGAGGCAAGGAGGAGACATCCTTCACAAGAGTGGGTTGACAGAAGAAGTCAACATTAGGGTTCGTTCGGCTAATGGACGGGGGAGACTTGGAAAAAAATGGAGGCAACAACTTGCTTGGATACTGTGAGTGTGTGTGTGTGGTTGAGGGTGTGGAGAATACAGAGGGAGGGACCGGACTCTCATTATTTTGGTCAGATTGTCTTTGAGTGGCTCTGAAGTGATACTTGACATTTCCACGCTGCACTGTGATCTCGGCAGAAATGTCTCTCACTGATTTGATTAAGAGGAGTCTTTTGGGGGGGGGGCTTTTAGTGAAAATAGAGGAAGTGTCTGGCTTAGGGCCACCTTCTTTGTCACTTACTTCTCTGCCTCACTCCCCCCCCCCCCTCTCTGTCTTATGCTTTGGATCAGTGTGCTCTGGTTTGGCACAGGGTGACATTTTCAAATTTCTAGGTCATATACAGTACATCCTGCTGTTTTGCAGATGTCCTTTTTAACTGCTCTGTGGTTATTTTCTAATCCTATTTTGGGGGAATGCATTTGAGAATCAGTCGTCTGAGCTTATGAGCATGGATTTAACACCCAAAACCGTATGGTGTGAAATGTAATGGCCTTTATGGTTTTACATGCCTTAGTCTGTAATATTTTGGGGGATTGGCTGCCAGTGCATCATGCTGGCTCTAGCCCGCAGATTAGCGTGGTTGTGACGGGAGGCTGTGTGAAGCATAGACAGTGACAAGGCAGTTTACTGGGGCTTGTTTGCGCGCTTGCAGATAACACGACACCTCTCGTCAGGCTCCGGGAGAGACATCAGCGCAGATGGGCGAATAGCTCAGAGGCAAGAGCTTTCCCACGGGGGGGGGGGGAAGGGGGGGGGGGGGGAGTGAATCTCTGACAGCAGGCTGCAGAGCTGAATCAGCATCCAACTGCCCCTTCATCTGATCCACTGACCCTGGCCATTCTACTAGTGGCGCTCAGTCATCCCTTTTTTATGTGGGCCATGTCAATATAGATGGTTGTAGGAACTATTGGCCAGCATGGATCCATTCACTGGAACAGAGGAAAATACGTTTTGTCATACAGTAGGTAAAAGATTACTGGTTTTTGTTTGGAAGATGTGGGGTTTATGTGTAAAAAAAGTGTGAAAGTGGGAGGAAATGTGTTAGTGGAGATTGCCTGCTTGTTCTGTCTGTATTACACAATCTCAACAGTTGTTGAATGATTTTGCTTCAAGGATAAGGAATAGCCATTCCGTATGTGTGAATTTCATAAATCCAGGCCCAAGGAGTCCTTGTGTGTATTTGTTTATTTGTTTTCTCAGTGAGGCTTGATTCGATTACAGGTTACCTGAAAGCAAAACAATCTCAGCCTTGGAGGACACACCAGAGTATGTTAGCATGGATCTAAAACAGGGGGATGGGGGTGGGGGATGCTTTGAGGGACAGTGGCTTTGGCACAGCTTGCCTTGGGTAGCCATGCAGAAACACCACAAGCGTCTATTTTAAGCTCCTGCTCTGTTGTGGGCCCAAACTGGGCACTACGGGAATAGCCTGGGTTGCAGTGAGTAAACGTGTGTGGGAAAATGCTTCTGTAAGACTGTGTGTAGGCAGAGAGAGCTGGCTGAGCTGAATGGAGCTGATGAAAAATTCAAACAATGCCAGTATCAGCACAGCTTTCTCTCTCTGTCTCTCTCACTCGGCCAGCTTTAGCCAGCATGTTAATGACAACTGATGGTGCTGATGCTATCGGAATAAAATGGAAAGGGTCGGTCTAAATGGCAGATTCCATCCATTGTGCTAATAAACAATGCCATTGTCTGCTTGTACAGCATTTGCTTTAGTGTTATATTGCAGTTTTGTTATGGATGCTCAAAACCCATTCTGCAGATAGAGATCTTTGTGGAAGCCCCAATGGATCGTAAACACTGGGCATGTGGTGCGGCTGTGCATGGACATTGGGTGGTGTTGTGTAGATAGTGAGTAGAATTTGAAAAAAAAAGAGTAAAATGTGGTTTGTCTGTGTGTGTGCGTACGTGCATGTGTTTGTCTGTGTGTGTGCAATACATTTGTCAATTGGAGGATTCCATCTTGTGCGGGGGGTTCCAGTTTGTTCCAAATGAGTGGCTGTGATCAGCGAGTGGGGTGAGCGGGGTTCTGGGTTAATCTGGTTACTGATGGCGCTGCCGGTGTTGGGAGAGCAGGCTGCTACTGCTGCTGCTACTACTGCAGCTCCGGTGCTGTGAGGCCAAGGCCAGAGATAGCTGCAGCTCTCAGTGACTCGTCCACACTAAGCAGGAGAGCGAGAGTTGAATGTAGGTTAATGTATCCGGCTTGAATGCATCTGTGTGCCTCCTCCATACGTGTCAGCTGGCAAGAGAGTCTCTCACTCTCTCCCTCCCTCTGTGCGTTCACTGGTCTCTTTTTTTCTCTCCCCTTCTCTCCCACTCACTCTCTCTCTCTCATCCACTTCTCTCTGATTCACCCTCACTCTGTCTCTCTCTTAGTCATCCTATCTTTCTACCCTCCTCCTCTTCTCTTGCACACACATTCAGGCACTTTATTTCTCTTCTCTCTCTCTCTCTCTCTCTCTCTCTCTCTCTCTCTCTCTCCTACCAACTCATGATAGTCATCTCCATAAAAACCCAAGGCAAGACAGAAGGAAGGACACAAGGTCCTCCTTGCTATGTGTGTCAGAATGAGTGTGGAGCGTCTTACACAGGACCTCAGTGTGGCTTCAACTGCTCATGTGCATCTGCTCTGCTACATGTTGCCATGGCTACAGAGCAGCTTTGAGCTAAATTTGTAAGATTCTAATTCTGTTAATTTTGGCAAATGTAAATGTATGACAAAATAAATCACATCTATAAATAAATGTTTTTGTTAAGCCATTTTCAAACTCTGAATGAAGACAGACCTAAAAAGGTTTTACATAAAATAAAAAAATGCATTTTTGAGTCATACATTTATTATTGTGAGTTAAACACTTCATCAATATTTTACTGGTTATAAAATGCTTGTTAGTTACTTCACAATACATCTTTGGCTAAGATTATTTTAAATGTATGCTTTTCATTTCTTGCTTAATCTGGCCTGATTTCTCAGCAGAATGCTATTGGTTTTCTTTCTGGTCTTATAATGGGTTTGGCGGAAGCTTAGGAAGCCTGGTCCATTTATGTGAATGAGAAATAAAGATGCATTTTTTGATGCACACTGACCAGAGTGCACTGGTAGCAAAAGATCTATCTTGCTCCCTAGACCATGGCAACACACACACACACATGCACACACAGATGTGAATGTGTGTGAGTTTAAGAGATTTGTGTGTGTGTGTGTCTGCTGCAGATTGCTTGTGCTCTCATCCAGATGTGGGAAGTTAATGACACAGCTGCAGACAGGCAGGGAGGAAGGGAGAAAAAGAAAAAGAGGGAGAGGCAGACAGAAAAGAACAGAAAGAAGATGTGTGTGTGTGTGTGTGTGTGTGAGAGAGAGAGAGAGAGAGAGAGAGAGAGAGAGCGATAAAGAGAGTGACATGCACAGAAAGAAAGGGAGAGAGAGATAGAGAAAAGGTTTGCGTTGTGACCCACTCCTCATGATGTGTGTATCCCTGAGGACTCGGCACAATCAAGGTCAATGTGCTGATCAAGTTAGATTTGTATTGTCTTACAGGCTCACACCAAACAACTATGCGCCACTGAAAATGAATCTGCACTTAGCCCCGTCTAAAAGCCCTCTCAAATACAACCCCCCAACCATCTCTTTTTCTCTCTCTTTCTTTGTCTTTCACTCCCTCCCTCCCTCCCTCTCCCTTTTTTTCTCAGATCAGGTTATATTTGCCCACCACTGCACAAAAACAGTATGTACACTGTGGAAAAAATGACTGCAAATGAGCAGAGAGTATAAACAAACAGAGAGTGGATTTGTGTTATTTTAGGAGACAATGTTTATGACCCTGTTTTCCCAAACAACGAGTCTACTTGTGCCTGCATTCATGCCTTTGAGATGTTTCCAAACAATGGCTGTGTTCATCCTTGCTGGCCAAATCACACTAATGTTCTTTTCCATCTCTGTCACGTTGGCCAGCCGTTTGTCACAAGGAGACCAGTGTGTATGTGTGTGTGTGTGTATGTGTGTGTGTGTTTGTATGGGATCGGAGATGTGTGGAGATGAGGCAGTGGCACTCTGTTCTTCAAATATCCTTCAAAGCAGCCAGCCCTCCTGCATCTCAGTCATCCATGTAGTGGTTGCCCCTCTGCCAAGCCGAGATAGCATATCCCATCAAAGTGTGTAAGGGCCTCAGCACGCCAGGACCCACACATGAGCCCTGACACCACTGCTGCTGACCCTGGCCTGAGCTCCCTGCATTCCCAGTGACTATGTCTGGCCCAAATGCCAACCAGCTGTCTATTGATCAAGCGGCACTCTCTCTGCTAATTGGAACAATCCCTGAGTCTTTGTGAGGCTGACCTACAGGTCCCTGATTCACCCCACCAACAGAGGCCAGAGCGAAGGGCCATGGCCTTGACTCACCCAAACTCATCTCATCTGAGAGGGGGGAGTGGCTGAAAAAAGGAGGAGGAGGAGGAGGAGGATGAGAAGGAGGAGGAGGAAGGTCATCACTCATCCCCTTGTTAACCACCCAGCACACAGCTTGCTGGGGCAGATGGCACATTAAGGCAGTGTGGAGGGCTGGCTCAGTGGAAGGTGCTCTGAAGCCTGCTGAAGACAGGGCTGTGTGGAGTGGGGGGGAGGGGGGGTGTCATGGGGAGGTGGAGGGGAGGAGGAAGTGGAGCAGGTGGGTGTCGGAGGTGTGGATGCTGGCCAAATTGATCACAGCCGGGGATCCCACGTTCCCCATGATCATTCATCACTCAAGGGTATCAAGATTAGAGATAAACACATACCCACAGACACAGACAGTTCCAGACATTGGCAGGGGTTTTGGAGTAGTGTCTGCTGAGTTCATATGTGATATACAGAGTGGAGGTTTTGCTATTGTTGATGTCTGTTGGCAAAAAAAGATGTCCGCCTGAACTATTAACTTCAATAACGACTCAGAGTATGTGAATCTGAATGCACTACACTTGCTGAGATCTATTATGTGAACTTTGAGTGAATACCAGTATTCTGTGCTTTCACCCTGTGCCTGTTGTGCTGTCTCTTTGTCTCTTTCATACACTTTATAATCTCAGACTCTGTCCTCCCTCTTTCTTTTCTCTCTGGCTCTCAGGGTCAGCTCTCTCAGGCTTTGAATGGGGTGTCAGACAAAGCCAAGGATGCCAAGGAGTTTCTGGTTCAGCTGAAGAACATGCTGCAGCAAATCCAGGTGAAAATACAGTAGATACTCTTTTTTCGATGCTGTGAATCTCTCTGGAGTCCACAGAGACGGCAGAACAAAGAGTGTGAGGCGAGCCCGAGCAGGATATAATGAGGGAGGATCCAGGGCCTCCATGTAAACATTCACCGGGGTAATATTGCTTTGCTGACAGGAAATGCACAACATGTGTATGGGCTTTTTACAATGACAAGTAGAATCATGAAAAAAAAACACACAGCTACACACCAACAAACAAGTAAGAAACAGAAATAGGTTATCATCCTCAGTGGAGAATCCCAGACCTCTATTTGGAGGATGAGGGTAAAACAATGTCACTTTATGTTCTTGTGTGGAGGAATGAACAAAAAAAATCCCTCAGGATTATGGAGGTCTTTTTTATTTTTAGGCTGGCACTACTTCTAAAGCCCCTCTTACTACCCAGCAGGCAGGAGACGTATCTGTCTTTAGCCACATGCTCTACAGAGGCTGGCGGCAGAGAAGAGATGGGCCTCACCAAAATAATCAGCACTGAGCACTCGTCCTTCCCAAGACAATTTAGACTATTATAGACATACAACGCTGAGACACCTTATCAGGAAAGAAAATATGTGTGTGTGTGTGTGTGTGTGTGTGTGTTAAGGGCCTTGTTTCGCAATGGTTTTGAGGGATTCTCGCCTTTGTTAAGTCCTGCTTATGGCCCACTTGTGTAGTATGCGGCAGATTTAACCCACTTCTCTGAGTGCATTGAGGAGTCAGGTCTGCGCGGCATCCATAATCTTCAATTAGAGCAATGGCTGATTCTCAGAGATGGGGAGTAATGAAGAATGTGGGGAGAGAATACGAGACGGCCAACAGACAGACGTTCCATATTAACTAGGGCTGGACAGTTAATCTCATTTACAATATAATCATCATTTTGAAATCGCAGATGACTCTACTTCTTTTTGTATTCAATCCATATTTAATTGGTTAATATGTAAATTCTGAATAATAATTAGGTTTAAATCAGTAAATAAATTTGCAAGACATTATATGACAATAGATAATATAACAAAGTAACAGTACATCCATATGTATTTACGTTGTTGGTATTTTCAGATTCTTTTTCTAGTGTAGCAGTATTACAAGTATACTGCAACTCAAGTACGTACATTAAAAAACCCATGAAAACAGACTGAATTTCCACTGCTTATAAGCCCTTACCCTGCTGTACCACCTTGTCTCACATCTTCCTTAGGTGACGTGTGTGTGTGTGTGTGTGTGTGTGTGTGTGCGTCTCCACAGGAAGGCGGTGTGGAGTTTGAGGCCTGTCTGGTGGCCCAGTGTGACTCCCTGATCGAAGCCCTGACACGGCAGAAAGCCAAACTCCTCACCAAGGTCACCAAGGAGCGCGAGTATAAGCTGAAGGTAGGTCAGCCAGCAGCCTCACCCACAAACATAGATGACCCAAACACACGACCCCATCTGCCAAAAACAACAGGGAGCTCCTCTCCTGTCCTCTGGCTGTGGGTGATAGACGTGGATGAGCAGTGTTATGCATGGTCCCACTGAGAGCAGTGGCTCACTGTGCTAGCATAGAGTATGTCCCCTCTGCCAAACACACACACATACACACACACACACACACACACACACACACATACACACAACACATGTCTCCTGTGCCACACACACACACATTCCACCTTTGCCACACAAATCCATACCATCTGAAGAGTGCAGAATACTAAGATGAGGAGAGGTCACACACCCACAACCCAGCGCTGCTGATCCCACTGCACTGATCTACTGGGCTGCACATTTTCCACAGTCAGACTGGAGACTCTATACACACTGTGTTTTAGACCCTTTGGACTGGTCTATCATTGCAGTTGCTGTGGTTGTTGTTGTTGTCTATATTTATGTGTTATTCAGCCTGTTTATTCAGCCTGTTTTTTATCCATATAATTATTCCACATTTAAAATATTGTTGGTCTCCACTACTTTAATCAGCCTTTGCCACTGGGGTAACCCTGAGAGAGGGCCAGTTCATGTTTGTTTACTTTTCTCTTCTTATTTGACTTTTCATTTACATACATTTGTAATGGGCCAAAACATTGGCCTTTTGAACAGGCTTTAAACCATTACCCATCATCAGCATTGCTAATGAGGGTTTGCAAATCGGTGGCACAGAGGGAGACGGCTGTGGGTCGGGCTCCGGTGAGGGGGGCATCAGGGCATGCATCCGGTGCCCAGTCTGAGTGCCGGAGCCCCAGCCGGGCAAAGGGAAGGGGCAGCTGGCAGGATTTACGGCAAAGCCCCAGGCCCTGGTGGGTCACATGGAGGGGTGCCAGCGTGCAACGTGCCGGTCAAGGGATTGGAACTCCTGGGACAGTTGCTGTCATTAGTACAGGAAAAAGCAAGAGTGATAGACAGATAGATAATCAGAGAGAGAAAGAGAGAGAGAGAGAGAGAGAGAGACTAGAATCCTTTGTGATGATATAAAACCCCAGTGAGGTTACAGCCTTTCCATGGGATTACGGAGCGAATGGGACTTTAGATTCGATCTGCACTCAACCATATGTTTTCAGAAAGGGAAAAAAAATCCTCTAAAACAGTAGATTTAATTACATTTCGTTCCGCTTGGAAACTCACGACTACGATGCCATCTAAACACTGTCTGCTGGAATTCTTCAATCCACTGCTTTCAATTGCATATTGCAGTGTCACAGACTAAAATGGGCCACGAGCCAGTGTTTACTCAGACGGAGAGAAAGAAATGAAAAAAAAAAAAAATAGACACAGAGGAAATAAAAAAAAACTCCCAGAAGGACGGCATTTGCTGTGCCCTCTGTTTAATGACTTTGAGTGTTGTGTTTGTGTCAGCCTGACAGCGAATGTCATTTTCTACTCCAATTCATTCCTTCCGAGCCAGCAGACCATCAGCAGACCATCAGCAGGGTTTTTAAATTGTGTTTATTTATTTATCGCATCTTTTTTTTTCCCCCAAGCAATGGCCTCTTTTGCCACAGTAGTCACTCCTCACTCACCGCATGACTATAGCCAGTGTTCATCTGCAAACATAATCCATAGGCTACGCAGATCAGGGCAGGCCATCTCTGTAGGATTACATTAAGTCACGTCTTAAGCATTTTTAATTATTTTTCACATTTTATTTCAATCATGAATCATAAGAGCAGCCAGTATCAAATCACTGTGAGCTCTATTATTTATTAGGCAACCACATAATTATGAATTTTAGCCTAGCCTCCCGGCCTGTTGGAGAGAGGAGATGCTAATTAAAATGTTTGACAGGTGAATAATGGCTGATTATATAATTTTATGGCTGTGTGCAAACTGCCTGAATGTGTCAGCAGATTAATCACATTATTATCGCAATTAGTTTTAAAAGATTCAATTTGATAATTGGTATCATTCATCAGCTCCATTTTTAAAGACATTACCCTTGTTTGTTTTTCTATGGCGACACTTGACATGCAAATATAAGAGCAGTGGTCTCTTTAACTGAACTGGCAAGAGATATCGTGGATTTGCACTGCAGACCTGTACTTTAGAGCTTCTTCTGATAAATTCCAGCGTGAACAATGGTAACAGACAGATGAATTTTAATTAGCTGTGAATGAATGGCTTTGACAACCACCCAAATCCCTTTCTCCCTCTACCCTCTTCTGACCTCCGTATGACATCCACCAGAGACTACGCACATGTGTGAGTGTCTGTGTGCGCGTTTCACACGCTTGTGTGAATATATGTGTGAGTGTGAATATGTGTGATATATGTGTTTTAGGAGAATGACCTCTAAATCCCCTATTTCAGAGCCCTACAGGAATTTAGCAAACACGCTCTTCTACAGCTTTTTATGGGTGCTGCAGTGTACAGGTGAAACTGTTTTGCGCAATTTAGGTTGCATGTGATGCGTAAGTGTCAGGCACGGCACTAATTGGACAGGCTGAAAGCCTTTTATAAAGTGACGGAAGGGGGGAAGAGCAATGCCCTAAATGTTCTGAAAGCTGGAATTAAGCACTAAGAGGGCCAAATCATACAAGACACATCCACAATGACGGCTTACTGTCAAATTATCCTACTCACCAGCTGCTGAATTGTTGTTCTGTTGTGTTTGTTATTGCTATTAATTGTTATTGTGTGTGTGTGTCAGCATATTATCAAAAAGATTTGTATTTCTCCATATCCTTTTGTTTTTAAATTAAAGTCTGGGATCAAGCAGCTGAAGTTGCACAATTGTATTGCACAATTTAAAATGGCTGTGTGTGTGTGTGTCTGTGTGTTGGCAGGTGGTGCGTGACCAGATCACCCATTGCACCATGAAGCTGCGGCAGACCACTGGGATGATGGAGTTCTGCTTGGAAGTGATCAAAGAGAACGACCCAAGCGGCTTCCTCTTGGTAATCCCATCTCAGGGCTGGGGTGTATGTGTGTGTGTGTGTGTGTGTGTGTGTGTGTGTTTGGGGTGGGGTGGGAGAGGTGGTTTCACTTTCCAAATGGGCAACTTTTTTTCCAGCTAGTTCTAATAACATGTGGGTCATTAATTTAATCAAAATAGAAAACGTTTCATATTGTTATATATTAATATTTAAATTGCCTTTTTATTCTCACTGAAGTCGTTAAGACATTTTTAAATGGACTGACTGTGTAATGGGACTTTGCAATGATTCAGTGCATGCAGTCAATTTCACAGAGCTTAATCAGACACTGTAGATTTGCCATGAGGCTTTCTTACATTCTTGAAAGTCTTTCTGTCTGGCTCCCTCACCTCTGCCCCGGAGTGTTTGATTCAATTGGCCCGGAGACGGGAGGTGGGCAGACAGTGAAACAAAGATAAAAGCTCCTGCAGTTGGGATCCCTTCCTGCTTAAAATTTTTATGAAGTTGTGCTGCACCATAAAAGCCCGCGGCAGGCTCTGTCTGGAAACTTGTCTTATAGGAAGGTTCATGGGGCAACAAACATACCCAAACTCCTTAGTCTATGCAACTCACCTATCAGGCCCTTAGCTGTGTCTAGCCCCTCCCAGGTAGCCTACACAACTAACCTATCAGACTCTTGGCTGTGTTTAGCTCCTCCCAGGTAGTCTAAACAATTAACCTATCAGACTCTCGGCTGTGTTTAGCCCCTCCCAGGTAGCCTACACAACTAACTATCAGGCCCTCGGCTGTCTCTTGCCCCTCCCTAGTAGTACCCAACTCAGAGCAATTACAAGAGCATTAGTGGAATCATTACTGTAATCTGGCCTCTTTGGGGAACATTTCAGATGAGAAAATATTATGTCGAGGGGCCATTACTGTTTCCCAACTCTGTCCACAGATCTCGGACGCGCTGATCAAGCGTGTGCAGTCCTCCCAGGATCAGTGGGTGAAAGGAGCTCTAGAGCCCAAAGTGGGTGCCGAGTTTGACCTGACCCTCAATACAGACCCACTGCTGCAGACCATCCTCCAGCTGGACTTTGCCCAGAGCAAAGGTGAGAAGCACCACCTTCACATACAAGACCCTGACCTTCAAACAGTCAGGCAGTTCCAGCCTATTAATTACATGGGAAACATACTTACAACAAAAGATATTGTGAAATACTGTATATCTTCTGGTTACTATATTTACATTTATTTATTAATTTTCCTTATGTTGACCTTGTACAACAATAGGTTTTAGGTAAATAATATGGTCTATGTGAGTTACTACTAGTTATTAGGTGACTAGAAACTCACGGCAAATAACATAAAAAAATAGTGTATATATATATATATATACATATATATAAAATTGCAATATGAAAAACAATACAAGTCAAATGTCATTTCCTCGACTGGTGTGACTATACGGCTTTATCCAGTCAATTCAGCTGAGACCCATAGTAATAGGAAGGCATTCTCTCATTTGTCTTCATGTCAGGATATTAAAATAGCCATCTTGGTCCCTCAATTGAATTTTATATCCCCTGTTTCACACCATGTGGGATGTATTGCAATACAGATGAGGTGAATGTTAGCACCCTCCCCAACCCCCCCTGAGGCTAACCCAATAAAAGCCTGCAGTTCCACTGTGTTGACTACAGGATGCAGAGGTATCACACATGCACCCATGCTATGTCCAATATCATGTTTCAGATGTACAGGAGACTCCATTAATGAAACAAATGCATGCAGGTGACCAGAGTGAGACGGAGAGCGCAGGAGGTATTTTCATAGCTGTTACGATCAACCCCCCACCCCACCCCAGAAAAAAAAAAACATCTGTGTTTCCCTTCCTGTGTTGAGAGACCCGACTACCCACTGCACTGCTTAGCGCTGGACTGAAGTGGTTCAAGCACTGCTCCTTTCTCCCCAACTGCATGGATCCAACTCACTAGTCCCCCTGTCCTGACATTTTTGAAAGCTCATACTCCTTGTGGGGGCAGCTTGTGGGAAAGCGGTAGCCTGATTTGTGGTCCCCTTTGTTGGTATTTGCAGCACAGACCCCCACTGTGCCTCCGGCCCCTCTGCTGCAGCTGGAGAAGTGCTGCACCAGAAACAACAGTGCCACCCTGGCTTGGAGGATAACCACAGTTCCGCCGGTCCCTGTCGACGCCTACGTACTGGAGCTAGATGACGGCAATGGAGGCCAGTACAGGGTGAGTCTCTCAATCTGTGTTACTAACAGAGAACTTTTTTTTACTGATATTTAAAGAAAGGTAAGCAAAGATGACATTTACATACACCGGATAGAATATTAATGTGGTACTTCAAACTTTCTTGATGTTAGATTGGATTGGATTGATCTGTGAGTAATACATCGGTTGTTGGTTGAGAATGACAGACTATTTTTGCCTCCTGAGAACACATGGCAGAAAACAAGAATAAAAATCATAGATCAATATAAGGCTTTTTATATCGGCCTAGCACACAAATATAAAGCCTAAAACAACAGGGTTTACTCTCATTAAGATGGAATGAAGGAATGAAGCCTTTTAGATGTTTCCCTCCATCTCCCTCTCTATAATTCATGAGGTCTAATTTCCTGTGTGATCCCCCACACCCCCCCATTCTTTTTTTCATCTATCCTCTGCCTCAAGCCCCCCTTTCTGTTTAACTTACAACAACATTGCTACTACAGGCTGATGCCAAAGTAGGCCACTACAAATAGAGAAAGAGCATGGCTTGCCATAGATCATCTTTCTCTCTCTGTTTCTCTCATGGATTCTCTCTTCCTATCTCTTCTGTAGGAAGTGTATGTGGGCAAAGAGACGGTGTGCACCGTGGATGGTCTTCACTTCAACAGCTCCTACAACGCCCGAGTCAAAGCCTACAACTCCGTTGGGGCCGGGCCCTACAGCAAAACTGTCATTCTGAAGACTTCTGATGGTAAAACTCCCTTCTTTCTCTTCCTCCCTCTTCTTCGCTCTCTCCATCTCTCTGCATGTGGCTGCGGTGGGCTTACATGAAAGGGACTTGAGCGACCCCCAACTGGGTGCACTTGTCTTAATTAGTGCCTGGGGATACTCTCCTTTCTCTGCTTCTCCTGTGGGAGACTGCTTTCCTTCACCAGCGGAGCTGCGCCACCAAGGTTGTTGCCTCTGTGTGTGCGTGTGTGTTTGTGTCCTTGATTACATGGTCTAAGGCGAGTGTGAAGGGAACGTGTTTGTATTAGAAATGTCACTGTCAAGAACATTGCCCATGTCGGCATGTTCTTTGTGCCTGCATAGGAATTTCAAAGCTTCCAGGAAATTGATTTTCATTTGCAAGAGTTTGTGTGTGTGTGTGTGTGTGTGTGTGTGTGTGTGTGTGTGTAATATATACTAAGATAAATAAATGAGATAGTGTTGTCCTGATGTGGGTTGGTGTGGTGTGTGTTTGTGTGTGTGTGTGTGTGTAATACATATACTAAGATGTGGGGTGTGTTTGTGTGTGTGTGTGTGTGTGTGTGTGTGTGTGTGTGTGTGTGAAATATATAAGATGTGGGTTGGCATTTTCGGCTGACAACTCAGATTCACGGCTGTAAGTGGCCTTAGCATATGGGTATATTGGATGACACCTCCATTAGCCATATTAGCCACATTAGCTCCATGCATGTGTGTGTGTGTGGAGCTGCACGTATGAGAAGCTCAAGTCAATAAATGAGGAGAGCGATCAGCGGCAGAGGTGATGGAGCTATTGAGGATGGATGGATGCTGGCTGACACGACACAGAGCTGGTTGTGGCTGCCACCTCCCCTGCTCATCATGCAGGCAGCCGGCCAACGCCTTAATGAGTCCAGTCTCGCAGCTGGGGGCCGGGGAGCGGAGACGCGCCTGGCTCGACAGTATTGATTGCACATGATAAACGGGGAGTGCCCCACTGCATGTGCCCCACACTGGAATAGTCAGAAATTAGCCTGGGCTGGTGGAAGATGCAAGTAATGATGGGATAGGATATGAGGCCCTTGGAGGACTCAGGAGGTGAGACGCGGGGAGCTACACAGGTTTCTGTAGGCACGTTGTGCCTGGCACCACTAAAACACAACATTGGATGTTGTGGCGGAGATGCCATTCTGCTGCAGCAGTGTGCCAGATCTGGCTGTTTATTTTCAAGCTCTGCATGGCATCTCTCTCGCTCCAAGTATCTCTGGAGGATCTGTGTTAATTAAAGTGCTGCAGAAAGCAGATTTTTCTAAATTAATTAATTAATTTTCTGCGGCATGGCTGCCTTTTGGGCAGATTGCACTGCCGAATCTGAATGAATGAATTAATCCAGCCGCTTGACTTTTAAATGAGCACATCAACTTTAATATTTCATCACAAGCTATGCTCGCATATTTAAAGCGTCGCCTCACGTTCAAGAGTGGCAGCTAGCAGCCGCAGTGTGTGGCATTCGCTGAGCAGGCAGGACTGCTGATGTTGTTTCTGCACTAGTATAATCAGCTGCATTTCCTCCAATGCTTTTGCCTGCTCATCGGGTTCACATTCGAGGTCAGGCCAGGGGGATGTCAAGGGATAGTCGGCCATCCCAGTGGTCTGCGGCCTAACTTTTGCCTGTTGTTGTGTTGGTTATTGACCTTTTTTGGGCCTCACTTTTACCTTTTACGTGTTAGTAAGGTGTTTATTTTGGCCTCACTTTCACCTTTTGTTGTGTTAGTTATTTATCTATTCTGGTCTACAGGGGGGGGCTTGAAGGTGCGGCGGGCCGCCGCAGTCAAATGTACATAGGGGAAACCCTGGGTCTATATATTTTGGTCTCACTATTGCCTGTTGTTTTAGTTATTTTCCTATTTTGCTCTTTCCGCAGTGGCGTGGTTCACCTTTGACCCAACCTCGGCGCACCGGGACATTGTATTGACCAACGAGAACCAGACAGTGAGCTGCAACAGCTACGATGATCGCGTGGTGCTGGGGACGGCCGCCTTCTCCAAGGGCGTGCACTACTGGGAACTCAGCATTGATCGCTATGACAACCACCCGGATCCGGCGTTTGGTGTGGCACGGATCAACACAATGAAGGACATGATGCTTGGCAAGGATGACAAGGCCTGGGCCATGTATGTGGACAACAACCGCTCCTGGTTCATGCACAACAACTCACACACCAACAGGTGAGGATGAATCTAGGATACAATTAATGTATGTGTGACTATTTTTCCCTGGTTAGGCTTCTCCCTGGAGAGGAAGGCCTGTTTTCTTGACAAATGAAAGCTGCTTGACTTTTCAATCTCAATTTCTAAGTCTAGCAATCATGTTGTCCTTTTGCCATCAACTAACCCCAAGTCTATCTGGCACAACCATGCTAAGAGAGAACACTGTTGCTCAGGCGCATAACGTTATCTGGGTTCTCTGACATTTGTTTGTACAAATTAAAGAGATTTGACTGGAAGCTTTTGATCCAATGCTCCCTTGCTCATCCTCATTAGCTTTCCCCTGCTCTCTGGCAGAATCCAGATCCACTGAATCATTCATTGGTCACTTTGCATTTTGTTTTACCCAGGTAGGCTATTTATCAAAGGAAATATCTCCATATTTTCAGTTTGTTTAGCATACCTGTAATATGAATAGCCATTTATGTTATGCTATTATTTGCGAGTGTTGTGTTTTGTATTTATCTTGAGATCAAATGTGGCATCTGGTTCAAATGAAAATTGCAAAAAGGGGAGGTCTATCATACAAATCAGACAAGATACTGCTATGAAAATCAATCCATCGGTGAAATTTGCAGTGAGTTTTTTTGCACAGAATGAATTTACAATTAAACAAGACCGTTAAGAAACGGCTCAGCTGATGCATGACCTTCAGGAAGGCATTAGGGTCAAAAATCACCATTCTGGCTCTGGTGTCACAGGTGGTAGACATGCCGTTTGGCAAACGGGGCATAGCAGGTTGAAGTCCCTCCACCTGCCCCCATCGAAGTGTCCTTGAGCAAGATACAAATTGCACCTGGTGGCATTTTGGCAAACATTGTAAAGCGCTTTGAGTGCTTGTAGGTGTAGAAATGCGCTATACAAATGCCATCCATTTACCATCACCACAGTAGTAAGTAACAACAGGTAACCTTAAAGCACCACTAAGGAGTTTTGAAAATCGCAACCTCTACAAATTGGAACGGAAGCATTGCCATGCCATATTTAGTGCCATTAAAGCTGACAGAGGGCCGCAGAGCAAATGCAGCAAGTATCGTTCACCTTGTTACAAGTTGATGGACCATCGAAACAATTTTGGAAACATTATTTTAAGGTTTTAAAAAGTCTTCGGTGCTGCTTTAACTATGTTTGGGTCTGTGTGCGTTTCCATCCAGGGCTGAGGGGGGTATAACCAAAGGCTCCACAGTGGGCATTCTGTTGGACCTGAACACACACTCACTCACCTTCTTCATCAACAAGGAGCAACACGGGCCAGTGGCCTTTGACAACTTGGAGGGGGTCTTCATGCCTGCCGTCAGCCTTAACCGGAATGTCCAGGTAAGTTCAATAGGCTTCTATAAAGCTCCTGGAAGTGTGTCATGGTAGATAACCCGTCCCTAGATTTGTCAATGCAGTCATATACAGTATAAAACAATAAACAACCTTTCTACAATCTAAGTTCTACTTCTTGTTTCCAGGTGACCCTTACAACAGGCTTGGAGGTGCCAAAGAATATCAATCAGTGAGCCTCTAAAGTTCATCTCAATGTTAACCTAAACCACTGTAAGAAACTGCAAACTTCAACATCTAATGCTGTTTGATGTCTATCTGGCGTCAGCTATACAAGTTTCCTTTAGAGCTACAGCCGAGAACTTTCCTAAAATCTCCTGATGTAATTTTAATTTTCCTCGTCCTTCTCATTTTTTATTAATCTAATTGCATCTTGAAAAAACGTACGTACAATCCAGTGCTGAGTTTACAATTGCACCTTGCCCCAGGGTACCATCACATAGGTGAATCCGTAACGCTGGATCTCACGGGAGCACAGACTCTTAGGACGTGAGTCCTAAAGTGCCCCAAGCACCATTAACTCCACTACTCTAAAACTCAGGTTTACTTTTATTAGACTCGGCGTGGAAGTACAGTATGTGCCCCATTTATATAATATGGGAGGAACAGGGAAACATTTGTTTTGGAGGCACGCGAGTCTGGTCCAGTCTCCACTCATTTGCACAAGGCAGTCGCCCTATAAATCAACTGTGCCACTCAGTCAGTCAGGATATTTTCTGGTTTTGAATAGAAACAAAGACTAACCGACGGTAATCTTCATCCCCTCCCCTAAGGAAATAATATTTTTAAGGACAGATGGGAAGCTGCTCAATATAGGTTCTGTACAGTTTTTTCCCCCAGAATATTTCAAACACACAAAGGATCTGATCTTGCTGCTGTTCTGTGGATGTTTTCCTACTACAGGTTTTTAGCCATTCAGAACTCGTTTTGCCAGCATTAAGACTATAACGTCCCCTTCACTGTGAAATTGAGTGTGTGTACTAGTGTAGAGGTGCAACATTCCAGCTGGATTTTGGTTTGGTTGGGGTGATTTCAGACAATGGATCTGCCTTAACCTCTTTTATTCCACCTTAACTGAATGTTCCTTTGTCCCGTTATGCTTTTGATCTGATGCATTTTATTTTCTCTATTCTGAGGGGTGTGGGTATGCAGGTCCATGTTATTGAGAGAGAAAGCCATAGTCAGTATAATGTAAAAGCTCAACAGCTGTGTTTGCATGTCATAATGCTGTAAATATCAGTACTCGTGATCAAGTCAGATACCATGCATGATGTTCTGAGGACCTGGAGTAAAAAAAGGAATAAAAATGTGTAAATAGTTTTAATAATGTGATAGACCATGGCCTCACCAATACAACCAAGTGTGAGAGTTTGCCCCCTGGAGTTTAAAGTAAGAACAACAATCTTTCCTTGGTATATCCTGAAGGCGAGGTCCAACTGATTATTATGATGATGAATTAACATTTTAACACCTGTGCTTTACAAAGCTAGTATCTTATGGGTTAACAATTAACTATGGGACACATCTTTATAAGTTA
The DNA here is from genome assembly GCA_017657215.1 of Limnothrissa miodon. Lineage (NCBI taxonomy): Eukaryota > Metazoa > Chordata > Actinopteri > Clupeiformes > Clupeidae > Limnothrissa > Limnothrissa miodon. The sequence goes on from JAGFZM010000015.1 coordinate 132,893, forward strand.
ATGATGTGTTTGGCAAATTGATGAGGTAAGTCATTCTGTGCTACTTCAGTCAACCTATTCATACAACTATCATTTTATACAGGTTGTAGTTCTCTGTATTTGAAACAAGACACATATGCAGGTATAATTTTAAGCCAATTATTAATTAATTTACCATACTGAGAGTCTTTAATAAATACATATATTTTTTTTGTAAATAATTTGTTTGGGTGGGGTTTACTTTCCTTGAACAAGGAATTATTATAAGATTAACAAAATTACTTCAAACAATTATTGTTCTTTGAAATTATTATTATTGTTATTATTATTAATAATAAATTACTCAGTCAAGAAAGTATGCTGGAGAAGAAAAAATGTAGTATATATATTGTTTGTGTTGTCAGTAATCCAAAGTCAAATAGGATTTGTGAGGATTAAGCATGCCAAAGTTCCTCTTGTGCTTCGAGGCCATGAAGTCATTTTGTAATGATGAGGGAGCAAAGCAACTCTCTTTTTTTTGTGACTGTCCCAAGAACTCAGTGCTTTAACCAGGGTCTCCTTTGCCTCCTCACAAAGCGTGCAAGTACATGGTGGTACTAAATACAGGCTTGCCCTAAAATACCACCTGGCCATATTATCAGTGACTGAGAGCTGTAATTTTGTGCTAAGGGTTGTACAATTTTTTTGTATTTGATATATTCTTCAAAAGATAAATGTGATTACATGTGGAAATGTGTGTGTGTGTGTGTGTGTGTGAGAGAGAGAGAGAGAGAGAGAGAACAATGTTCTTTGAAAAAAAAATGTAATCATAAAGCTATGTAGAGTAGAATTGTACTTGCTTATGGAATTACATGTATTAACTTAAATGTGGATGTGCCCTTTCCTTTTATTAATAGACTCTGTGTTGAGTTGAGTTACTGTGGCCAAACGGATAACACTATCTGCAGATGCAGCATGAAAGGCTGCAAATTACAGCTACACAAGTGAAGAGTTTAGATACCAATTCCTCCAAGTCTATTTGTGATCAATTTACAGAAATATATATAATTTTATACGTTTTAATTGAACACTATGAACACCAGTCATTTTAGTTTGATAGAGATTGATTTGAAATTACTATACAAAACATTGTTGCGTATTTTTGTACGTGTAAGAGGGTTTTGCACCAGAGCTCCTCAAGTACTCCACCAATTTGACTGTAAAGTTTACATCATTTGTACCTGTTGGTTTATTTTAAAGATGTTTCACTGTAAGCAGTCTTGCCACTGTATGTGACTAGCTGCCATAGAAATAGCATTGAGAGTACACAAAATTGATCCCATACAGGTGTCTAAATAAGTGCTTTACATTGTTTTTTTCTAAAATAAGAACCTCAAAGATGCATAGTATGGTGACCTGATAACATTTTAAACATTGGAAACATTAGGTTTCTCTTTCCAATAAGAACATCTTAATTACTGCCATGTTGTCTAGAGGTCTCGGAAAGGGAAAGCACACTTTCTTGTCAAATAAAGGGGCTAATTTGGCCCCTGTCCAACTCACTGTTCAATCATACCAGCTAGGAAGCAAGCACAGTCTCAAACCTGAACTGATGCAGGGAGAGAGCCCAAGGTCTGCTGGGAGATGTAGTTGTGCACTTAGTAACTGATCTTATGTGTCATGTGGTGACTTGTCTGGCATGCGATTTTCCTTCCCCCTTTTTACCATGACTACATGGTAGCCTGCTTCTGAATGTGAAACGTAAAACACCTGAGGGAAAATAAATAGCTGAATAAAATGTAAAACATTACTATGGTGCTACAAAATCCTATTGTCCGTTATGTTAAAAAGCACTGAAATTTTGCCACAGACAAAACACGTTTTTGAAAAAAGGATTATTTATCTATTCCACTTATATTTACTTTTTGTTTTATTCTCTACTTATTTTTTTTGTCTTTTAGAGACACAATCCCGTTTGTTTTTGTTCAGAACCAAATTATGCCACGGTGTCAGTAATAGCCTCTCATATAACAGAGAACAGTGTAGAGAGATGTGATTACAGGACCACTGCCTCCTGAGGATGTTAAAGCATTCCCAGAATTCAGCCCAGTGCACTCCCGGGGGAATGTCATCTTTTCTTAAAGACACCAAGCATCTGTGGAACCTGTGATGGCTATACACGTATCTCAATGGGCTGTCTGTCCGCTGCAGCTACATGTGCTCTTCTTTTACATTAATTAGCTTTGATTGGTTACTTCTTTTTTGTTTTAAAAAGAAAACACACACACACAACTTTCATTTCCCCTGAAAGTGTGCTTTTTCTACTTGTTTGTGGTTTGTACATTGAAATGCATTGTGTCTGGCATTCTTTTTCATACTGGAATGTCTCAGTAGGATGTAAACAAAGAACAATGTCTTTTCCCTCCCCCTCTTTTATGAAATAAATTAATTAATAAACTGTGACGGTATATGCTTTGGACCCAGTCTCTGTCTCATTTCCTTTCACAATGTACAGTAGGCTATTTAATATACAAAGCCTTTCAGTGTCTACAGGTGAGCTATGTGTTACCATGACAACTTCCTATGATATCAAAGGCCTTGTTCATTTACAATAGAAAAAAAGTGTAAATGATCCAGACTAATGTGCTCTCTCCATTAAAGTCTTAAATGCAGCAACACTGAACTCCTCAACTGACATAAACTTGTGGTGTTAAGACCTGCAGTTAGGGCTGGGCGATTTGGCCTAAAATCAAAATCTTGATTAGTTGAACATTTTAACTTGATTACGATTAATGAATTAATCGATTATTTTATTTATTTGTATTTTTTTATCCTCATAGTACACTGACAGGTTTTGTACAATAAATATGCTCACATATTACAAGTGAGAGATGAAGGGTGCATTACTTGATCACACACTAAACACACTATCAACTAACTATGATTATTTATTGAACATCAATGTTTGATCAAGCTGCTCTCGTGCTCATGACATAACTGAGCGGGGTCACATGACTCCACACGTGGTAGTGTTTTTAAAGGGAAAATAATTGAAACAATTGACCTGGAAAAATTGGATAAATTATAGGTCCAGAATGTCAATTATGATTACTTTTCGATTAAGGAGTCATGGGAGTTTTTCAAAGATCAAAGATCTCCATGTCACTTTGACCTTTTTATTTTGCCCTTCATTGCCTGTAATTCTTTAGAGTTGAGCACCAGCACGCCTCCTTTAAAGCGCCCAACTTGACCTGAAGGCGCGCCACTGGACACAGACTTTTGTTTCTTATCCCTGCCAGAAGAACACAAGGACATACATGGAATTAAGCAATGCTGGAAGTCCTTTAACATATGTTAACACTGCATTCTTTTTCTGGAACGTTATAATGGATTCTTTGGTTGTGAGAATGGTACATGTTTGAAAATAAACTGCTATATTTCCCAAAGCAAAAATCACTGCAGAAAGTTCAGTTTGAAATAGCCAAGATGCTAGAACATGTTCACCTACCTTGACTTTCCTTCTTTTCCTCTCTTTTTACCCTTGTCCTACACAGACAGAAAATAAAGTCCAAGTGAGAGGAGGATGGGATAAATAAAGTGACTTTCATGCTAAAGGGAAAAAAAACAACAACAACAAAAAAACTGACTGTTAGGTTAACTCACAGTTTTTACATCTTCTGCTTCCATCCGCTTCTTGTCCTTGATCATCTGCTGATACTGTTTGTAATTAACATATTCTCGTTTGGGACGCTACAAGATGACAAAAACAGCATTATATCAATCAAATGCTTAATAAATCAGTGATAAATAACAAACTAAATATGCACTAATGTCAAGAATTGTACAGGAGATTAACCTCAGACATGTACACGTACACAAATGTAGCTGAAATATAGGAGTCCCAAAGTCTATGTGATGAATTTACAGAAAATATTTTTTAATATAATTTTGAAAAACCTTATTATCTGTATAACTCCAAATGGATCATGCACTCTGTATTTGTTTGTTGCTTGATTTTGAAAATAAAGTTTGCATATTTTAAAGATATTGCTAAACAACTTTTGCATAAGAACTTTTCATATCATACCGTGACTAAAACTGAACAAGTGATGGTTAAATGACTAAACATACCATCGCTCCAAGCATGATGGCTCTGTCTTGCTCAATGACTCTCTGCTGATCTTTTTTGTAGCCGGTGATTCCAAATCGATGAACTTCAAGTCGTGCCTTTGAGAGGAAGGACATTGCTTCAAGTAGTAACTCACACTATTCTTATGAATAGCACTAATGACATCAGTGGCCATTTTAATATTTAATCAATTTACCTCTTACCTTTTCTATACTAAATTCAGCTTCATCTTCTGTCTTTCTCTTCTTTGTTTCTGGAGGCTGAAACGTAAATATAAGCAGTAATACAAATATAAAAGTAATGTAAAGCCAGTCTAACACCCACATGAAAAAAAAATAACGTTATCCCAGCCTGCAGAAGTGTTATCGACATTACCTTCCCTTCTGCAGTTTCTGACGTTATGGGAGGGTTTGTTTTCCTTTTCTTTAGAGGATCCTCGAAAACAACCACGGGTACGTTAGAATGACACGATGCTGTAGGGGCAATCCCAACCCTTGCTGCTTCTGTGGCGAACAGATCCCCATCACTGTCCTCGAAATTTATTCCAGTGTTTGTAAAAGAGTCATTGGTCTCCGGTTCTCCCTCTTCTTCAGCATGTGTATTTTTCTTTTTTGATTTCTTATGTTTTCTGTGTTTTGATCCATCACCTAGAAAGACAGGAATGGGCCAAGACTGAAATAGGTTAACGTGATGGCTAACATTAGAGATAGCTAACATTAGCTATGCTAAAGTTTTTAATTACACTTGCTCAGTCGTGAATGCAACGTCGCATTAAAAAACGGCAAAGATCCCAAAATACTAAGGCAGTGTCATAGTTTGTGTTTAATGAGCAATAGCTTGTTAAATCAAGAAAAGGGTTGGCTAATCGTCAAATACCACTTAACGTTAACAGCTCGCCATTCATCGCAACTTACCAAAATCGTAAAGCTGATTTAAAACCTGATCAAGGAAATGCTGATCTACATCTTCGTCCGCTTCAATACTTTCCTTTCTCTTCGCCATACTTAATGTCACTAAAATACAAACTGATACACGAGGAGCGAGCAAGGACAGGAACAGTACTTTCACAACAAAACTCACGTGTAGCTTGTGGGCCAGGAATTCTCACGTTTGATTGATGCTTTTCGGCCACCGTACTGTGTGCACAGTTTGAGGAAGTAGCAAACGCCCGTGCAAATCCTACTCTGTTACTCCCCCTTCTCCGCCGCCCATGTGAAATATGTTGGCACTAAGTGTGTAACTGTTAAACTTAGAACTTTCTCTTCGATCTACTTTCAATAGAAATGCAGATTGAATGTTTTGCAAAGCTATAAAAAGAAATGGTATCTAAATCACTCCACACGGTAAGTATAATTACTAATATGACATCTACTAGCGCGCTAACATGAGCTAACCTAATGACGTTAGATGTCTTGTCTTGTGTCGACTTCTGTGTCAGCGCTAGTGACAGAATAATGTGACAGTTGGTTAACCTGAAGACTTTTATGATGTATTAATACGATAAAGTGACTCTGGACTACAAGACTCTAACTTGAACACCTACAAAAATGTTTAGTTAGAATACATGACAGACTGTAACTGTCATATTTGACTTATTTTGCTATGGCGCAAGTGGAGACGGTATGCAACGCTTGGTTTACAGGGTTTGATTTGCCTTAAGTGATTTAGCTGATATTTTGCATAACGTGCAGGTTTATTCAGTAGACACCCACTATCTGGTTTGTTCATTGCCTCAGAGATTGGGTTTGACAGCAAGTAATATTGTTTACGATTTACTTCTAAGCAAAGAGATCCTGCTCTGAAGAAGAGAGATGACTTTGAAGACGTTTTGGAAGAACGAAGGAATTCCAGTGACATAAGATATGCATTCAAGTGCTACACCCCCGTGCTCTACAAGAGCCTCAGTCCATGTAAACCAAGTATGCTGAAGACCATTGTCTTGCAGTCTGATTCTCTTCAATATGTCATTGATCAGGTAATATGTAAACTTGTTACTTACTTAACCATAGACCCATAGACACCTAGACCATACTTCATTACTGATCATTGTTGGATCAGTTTGTTTCCCTTATTCCTGAGATGTGCTTGTGTCCCAGGTGTCAGCTGCGTCAGGGGAGTCTGTACAGGTGGTTCAGGAGGAAGCTGCAGCCATCTTGGAGGAGATGGCCCACCGACTCCAGCTGAGTACCATCCGTTTCTTTGCCTTCACCCTCAGCAAAGCCTTCAAGAGTCTGTTTCACAGCGTCTGTGTCAACGAGGAGGGCATTCAGAGGGTGGGCACTGACTAATAGTAATCAGCAGAAGATTCTGTTGCTTCATTAGTGTGTGACTGTATGTTAGTTGATAAAGTGGCAGGGATTTAAATTTTTCTTCTTGATGCTAGAAATCCTCAGTTTTTACCTTTGAGTGTTGTAAAATGATCTACTCAAAAGTATGTGAAAATTGCTGTCTATTTTTTCCCACGTGCTAAAAATACAATTAGTGTGTTTTTTTCTATAGTGTAGACACATACAAAATCTTAATGTAAGAAGAGACTGTGCAAGACTTTCGTGCTGTCTTCTATTCAATTTTGAGACACACTTATCCCATCATTGTGCTGACACAGCCTGCCACAAATTACATAAATTATCTCCAGAAATGAACTACACTGCACTGTAGCAGTATGGTCATGTTAAGGTGGTTTCCTCTCATTGATTGACAGCTTCAGCAAGCCATACATGATCACCCGGTGGTGCTTCTGCCCAGCCACCGTTCTTATATGGATTTCCTTATGATGTCATACATCCTGTACACGTATGACCTCACGCTGCCTGTCATTGCAGCAGGAATGGGTATGTTGAAGAGGATTTTGAAATCAGAACATAGGATAGATAAGTAGGAATTGAAATATAGGAAATTAAAGTAATTAGTAATTAACTTACGTATTGTTTAAATGTGACAAAGAATGGGCGAGTAGACTATTGTACCTTATTCTCTGATGTTGAAATGGTATATATTCAACTTTGATAGAAATAAGCAATAAGTGCAAGCCCAATCGCAAGGCCAATTAATTATTATGTTTACGAAGGGTTTTGAAATGATGTTTTTAGCTAATTGCACCCACCTTGGCAACCACAATTGAACAGTTGGTTTATGTTCATGACAACCTCTCCTAATTGATCAAAGTCATAGCTAAATAGTTTTTCATTGAATGGCTTCATGACTTAATTATTCATGCAGATTTTATGGGTATGAAGTTTGTTGGGGAAATGCTCCGTATGTCAGGAGCCTTTTTCATCCGGCGATCCTTTGGAGGAGACAAGCTCTACTGGGCTGTGTTCTCTGAATATGTCAGGACGATGCTTAGGGTGAGTGATGCTGCTGAAATCTTTTGCTCAGACAATTTCTTGTGTAAGCTATTGCATGTTGTGTATCTGTTGGTCATCTAATATATGCTTTTGTTGTTTGTGTGTCTGTTCAGAATGGTTATGCTCCAATTGAATTCTTTTTAGAAGGCACAAGGAGCCGCACGTCAAAATCACTTACACCAAAGCTAGGTAATTGAGTACCACATTGATTTCCTCCTTGTTTGTAGGTTCCAATCAATAACTCCAAACTTTGCAGAAGCTGTTGTTTTTGAATTTGTCTTGCTTGTGTGGTTTGTTGTGTTAGCGAGTGCTCTTCCTAGCTGACATATGCATTTTTGAAACTCCTGCGTTTGCTCCTGTCATTTCTGCTTCTCTGAAGATAAATGCAGGTTGACACAGAATTGCAATTTTCTGGCTGCCCCGTTGGAAGAAATGTACCAGAGACCATTTCAGTGAAGATATTTCTGAAATAGTTGGACTGTGTGAGCAGAGCAATTTAAATCTCTCAGGGTTAATAGTTCTGGAAGAAAATCACTAACAAAGTTTTTGTGGTTTTATGTGGAGTTTTGTTGGAATCCAAGTGCTTGCCAAGTGCAAATTTAGATTCTTCTCTCTCCACATCTCCCCTTTTCTGCACTCTTTCTCTCTTTCTCTTTTTCCCATATCCTCCCCTCACCTCCCCCTTTTACCTCTTATATCTTCTGTCTCCTTATCATTCCTGTCAGTATTAAGTGCAATACAAATAACAACAATTATCTCTGTCTCCCTCTCAAACACCCACAAACATTTTCTCTCTCTATCTCTCTCTCTCTGTCTCTCTCATTCTTTCTTTCTTTCTCTCTCTCTCTCCCTCCCCTTGCCTTTGTAACCACCACTGTTTTTAATGCAGGCCTATTGAATATAGTGATGGAGCCCTTCTTCAAAGGCGAGGTGTTTGACGTCAGCCTGGTACCCGTCAGCATCAGCTACGAGCGGGTGCTGGAGGAGGCGCTGTATGCCCGCGAGCTGCTTGGCGTGCCCAAGCCCAAGGAATCCACCTCGGTGAGACAGGGCCCGTCAGCCTGATTGGCACCACCTTGTTGTGCACATCCCTCTCCTTTGTACACGGCTGTTGTGTGAAGGCTGTAAACATTGTGTTGAAAGCGCACTGCTAGAGATAAAAAAGTGCCACTTTGAAGGGGGAGTCAGGGATGCTTAGTCTGTTTTATGCAAGTTAGAAGGAAAAAAAAAAGGATGTCAGTTCACCAAATGTTTCCTGTTGCCGCTAGCCGTCTGAAAAGTTTGAAAACTGTCATCACGTAACATCACATTACTTTTCCTCTTTGCATCAGATTTTGTATATCTTTTGCCACAGGGTCTGTTGAAAGCGAGGAGGATATTTAACGAGGACTACGGCAGCATGCACGTATATTTTGGACAGCCTGTGTCGGTTCGCAGCCTGGCACAAGGCCGCATCAACCGCTCACAGTACAACCTTGCGCCAAGGTGAGTTATAGCTGTACACACTAACACTAATTATCAAGTTCATCTGTGTCTTAATTACCTCTTAAAGACCCAGCTATTCAGAGAACATCTTCTATCTTAGCACTAAATTGAACTGAAGCACTATTCCCTAGCACTATGCTCTGTAAGGTTTCTGCTATGTAGCTTGATTGTTATCCTCTTTTTGTAAGTCGCTTTGGATAAAAGCGTCTGCTAAATGCATAAATGTAGATGTAAATGTTAATTGTTAGAATTTTACACAAAATTAGATTTTGTGCATTTATTGATACCAAGCGAAAAAGAGAAGCACGAATACTTCTGCACTTGTCAAAAGATTATGTGAATATTACTAGCTCACCGAGTATGCAAATGCAGAGATGTTCTCATTGATTTCTCTGTTTGTTGACTTTTGAACAGACATATCCCTCGGAAGCCAGGGAGTGAGATCCAGAGCTTTGTGAACGATGCAGCTTATCAGCTGGTACGCCTGCAGGAGGAGAACATGGTACTGAAGCCCTGGGTTCTAATCGCCACGTTCCTCATGCAAAACCTGGAGGGAATGGAACTCTCCCAGCTTATAGAACAGGCAGTTTGGTTGAGGGATCTAGCGAGATCATTTGGAGCCTTCTTAGATTGGCCAGGTAAGGACGATTGCATCCATGATTGCATGGGTTGATAAGGACCTGCTTAAAGAATGCTGGTTTACCAGCTCGTCAGTGGAATTTCATGGCATTTTGTTTTCCCTGTAACATACTGGGTTTAAATAGAATTTGATTACCGTATTGGCTTGAATATAAAACGACCCCCCATTTCCCGGGTCATTTTTAGGAAAAAAAGTTTTTTGAAGACCAGTTTTTGTTTTATACAGAAATAAATATTGGAAAAACACATTACACATACAGAAAACACATTAAAGGCCCACTATGCAACATTTTTCATGTAATTAATCCATTTCAAACTGTTTAGGATGCTAAAATGAGTCATTACACGGCAAACGAACGGTGTAGAATGTGCCACCGTGGCCTATAGCGGTAGATACAGCACTTGCAATGTTCAGTAGCGAGGACCGCCTCCAATAGAATGCAGTGCAATACAATGCAATACAGCGGTCTTTAGAGGGAGCTTGTGAGAGAAAAAAACAGAACGTTGCTAAGCCCTTCTTTAAAGAGGCTTTTGTTTTTTATATATTTAAATATAATTTAAAAATTAGGCTAAACTGCAGGCAGCCTTGAGCTGTCTAAATTGAAACCTGCATGCATCTTTCCATAGCCTATTGAATATTTATTTAATAAAATTAAAAAATGGAAAATGCAATAAAGAACCTTAGGCTATTCATTAACCACAGTACCTACATATCTGTATCTAGTCTAGTTTACAACATGAAAGCACTGACACAAAGAAAACAGCAAATTGAGCTTATCTGCTACTTAGCATAGGCCTACCTCGCTAACCAGGCACATCATTCTTTTACACAACCCGAGACTAGCTTTGAATTCATTTGAGAGGTAGGCTACATTCAGTTCTTTGGCTATCTCCAAAGCTCTGGTTATGGGCATTCCATCTTTACGTTTTACTGTGACATACTCACAGACTCACGTGTCAAATTCTTGGAAGCGGCCGCATTAATGCCCGCGGCAAAACTTACTTTGACTATTAGCATTTTTAAGCCTGGGCTCGCTACCGACAAACATTGCACCCAATGACCCCATATTGTCTGGCTGCTTGAGAGTGATTAGTATTTGATTAGTATTTGGCCACGTTCACTACCATAACTCTAAAATCCACTATTTTAGGTAGTCCGCAAATATAAGACGACCCCCTATTTTGAGAGCTGTTTTTAGAACAAAAACCTTGTCTTATATTTGGGCCAATACGGTATTATTTCATTATACAGATATTTTTTATATCTGATTTTGTCCATCTGGGCCTAGTTCTGGGCCTAGTTTTGTCCATCTGGGCCTAGTTCATGACCACAATTCCGTCATGTTTTTCTTTCTTTTATCAAATGGGTTGTTTTACCTTTTGTGTACGGCACGTGCAGGAAAGAACTTCTAGCTGTGTACTATGAGTGCTTAGAGTGCCAGTTAGGCAGCCAGTGTGTCCTCAGTGTCCCTGTAGTCTGTGGCAGTGGTGGACTGGGATCAGTGTGTGTGGCAGACTGTTGTTGTGCCCACTCGTCAGCCATTATCTGATCTGATGCCTCCCACTCGCCATCACAAGAATGGCATGTGAGAGACTTGACATGCTCAGACTCCCCCAGGACCTGCCTTCTTACCAATGTCTGGTGTGTGTGTGTGTGTGTGTGTGTGTGTGTGTGTGCACGCACCAGTGTGTCTGGGTATTTAGTGGGAGTGAATTGTGTGTGTGCTTATGTGTGTGTGTGTACCTATGTGTGTGGGCATATGCATATGTGTAAGGTATATGTTCAACGTGAATAACTATGTGAAAAAAAATCATGTAAGTACTGCTAAAATCAAGAAGAGTGAAAGATGTAATCATCATTCTCATAAATATTATATATCAAAGTTAACAGGTTAATAGTGTGTTCTATTTAGTTTCTTCTGACTGCCAGAGGCGGTGCTTTAAGCACCTGAATGACCATTGCGTGTACGTGCAGGTCAAGTCATATTATCAACAATGTCACCTGTGACCTGGGTGACGTAGATCCTGTGCGCCAGCACATAAGCTCAGTCGACCCAGGAACCTACCTCTTTCCAATTCTCCCAACGGTAAGCAGGTACGAGCGTTCGCTGGGAGTCTTGTAACCAACTTTGGTTGAAGCTGCGATTCTCGCCCTTCAAAGACTGTGACCAGCTCTTTTTCCGACCTTATCGTTGAGTTCAGTAAGTGATTTAATGATTAACCATCAATCAATCATGCTAATTGCGGTGGGCTGTGTGTATCTCGCTCAAACCCCCTGCACTTAGATTTAACCAGCGGGTTTCCGTGTGGGTGTGCGCTTATTTGGTCTGGTGTGTTCGCCTTAACTAAATAAGCGCTGGTAATTATTTTTCTTGTGGGTATTCGTAGTCTAGTTGGTGTATTTCGCCTCAACTGACCTGTAGGACTAATTACCTGTACTCAATTTAAAGTCTGAGAAGTGTTTGCAAAAGTTTTCTTACGGAGTTACTAGCTTTTACTAGCTGAACTTATACGATGTATGCGGTCTGTAATGACTGTAGAGCCCCTCTGGATGCGGAGGATGGCCATGACCTGTGTCCTTCATGCTTAGGCGTAGAACACCTACAGCAGGGACTGACAGACCTGGCCTGCATGAACATGAGCGTGTGGCTACACGATCAGCCAGGCTTGCTCAGCTGGAGGGGCGGACAAGCGCTCAGCCACCCACAGGGCAGAAGGGCAGAGCACCTTCTAGTTCTGGTAAGCGCCAGATCTCTGACACTCATGCAACTACTTCCCGGATCAAACGTAGGAGGGTTGACACCCTAGCGCAAAAGGTAAACACCTTGGCCTCAGAATTTTCTGAAATTAAGTCCCTGTTGCTCAGCCTACAGCCAACAGACTGGTACAAGTAATATATCAGTTGCGCCTCCTCAGTCTCTCCCGGATGCACAGCCTCCAGCGCTGTCCCCAACATATGAGTTGGACGAGGTCCTCTCCACCATGTCATCCAAGAACTTTGATGTTCTTGGGGAATATGAGGATGAGGTTGAGGCAGGTTCACAACCACCTCGCGCTGCCTCTCAAGGGACAGGCCACAGCCCGCTCCGGGGCTCTTTGGCTAGCCAGGCTTCAGTCAGGCCAGCTATAAAACTAGCACTAGCGCGTTTAGGTTTAGACACTGCACCCGTCCCCGTGGCTCCTCAGAGTGCGTTTTTCCGGAACAATACTCAGTCGGCAGCAGTTAGTATTCCACCCTCTGAGCCTTATATTGAAGAACTGCAGAGGTGTTGGGCAAACCCCAGACAGCTGTCCCATCTGCCATCAGACTGTAGGGCACTAGCCAATATGCAGGACGCCCCCACCTATGGCCTTCAGCATATGCCCAGTATAGACCCGTCAGTGGCAGGCTCATGTCTTACCTTACCCTTCGGCAGATCTGCCTGGCTCAGTCTCCCATTCTGGAGCCTTGCCGACAGACACTGTGTACTCTTCCAGTAGTCCCTGGACAACTGTTCGGCCCAGCAGCGCAGCAGGCAAACAACTACACGGGTATTCACAAGAGGGTGGGTTTTTTTTCCACTTATTTTATCATTCCAAAAAAAGACTTCGCCCTATCCTGGATTTAAGGCAGCTCAATGCCTACCTGAAGGTCCTTCCTTTCCACATGCTGCGCACTGTAGAAGTGTTGCAGGGCATCAGACAGGCCGACTGGTTCACCACTGTCGACCTGAAAGATGTGTACTTCCACATACCTATCGCACCCCAACACAGGCAGTTCCTTCGGGTCTTCACAAGGTGCATGGCTGCAGCACTTGCTCCCCTGCAAGCCCAGGGGATGCGTATTTTTCCTTATTTAGACGACTGGCTGATCTGCAGTCAGTCAGAGACAGAAGCGGTAAGAGATTCTGCCATACTGTTGGCTCACATCGCAACCTTGGGGCTCACTTTGAAGACAAAGAAGAGCTCCCTCATACCCAGCCAGGAGACAGTATTCCTTGGTATCCAGCTGAACTCACAGCTGATGATTGCTACCCCAACCGAGCAGAGGATCCACAACCTCACTGTTGGTAGCTCCCAAGTGGCCAGGCAGAGTATGGTTTCCTCTGCTTCACCAGCTGTTAGACGGAGAGCCCTGGTGTATCCCTGTGAGGGCGGACCTCCTCTCCCAGTTGGACTGTCGGATTTGGCATCCAAACCCATCTCGGCTGCAACTATGGGTTTGGCCCCTCAGGGGCCAGAGCCCTTGCTAGAATTCTGCGAGCTAGCGGTTGTTCACACAATCCAGAGCTCCCGAGCACCCTCCACAAATGTACTCTATGCGAACAGGTGGAAGCTATTTACTCAATGGTGCCAAGTTCGAGACCAGGACCCATTACAGTGTCCTATTATATCAATACTAAGTTTTCTGCAGTCCTGCTTTGATGAAGGTCTTGCAGCCTCCACCATTAAGGTGTATGTTGCCGCCACCTTGCCACCAAGGTAGACGGGGTAACGATTGGGTCTCATACCCTGTTTGCACGTTTTCTTAAGGGCACCCAGCGACTAAGACCCCCACGGCAGAACCAGTGCCTACTTGGGATTTGCCTCTTGTGCTGGATGCGTTATGCCAGCCACCCTTTGAGCCTCTGGACACAGTAAAGGTTAAATGGGTCTCTATTAGAACCTCCTTTCTTTTGGCTATTGCCTTAGCTAAGCGAGTAGGTGAATTACACGCCTTCTCCATAAGCCGAGAGTGTCTACAGTGGGCTCCTGATTACACTACTGTGTCCGGTACGAGCACTCCAACTGTATCTGCGTGCAACTGCGGATTTCCGCCAGTCCGACGCATTATTTGTGTGCCACACAGGGCACAGACGAGGCCACGCCTTGTCCAAGCAAAGGCTGTCCAACTGGATTGTAGGAACTATTGGGCAGGCCTACAGTAGAGGTGGGTTACCAACCCCTCCTAAAATTTGTGGGCACTCAACCAGGAGTGTTTCCACATCATGGGCTGCCCTTCGGGGGATCCCCCTGTCGGATATTTGTGCAGCAGCCTCATGGTCATCCACATGCACATTTGCTAGATTTTACAGGGTTAATGTGGTCTCACAAAGCCCAATGACTACAGCTCTACTTTCTGCCTCGTCACAGCAGGTCTAGGAGGTAGGGGATATTCCTTGTGACCTTGTTGGCATAGCTCATCCAGATGCTTAAAGCACCGACTCTGGCGGTCAGAAGAAACGAAATAGAACGATAGGTTACGCATGTAACCTCGGTTCTATGAGTTTCAGATGACCACGTGAGCTTGGCAGTCACTCGGAATTGCCAAGATTGCCAAGAGGTAGATTCCTGGGTCGACTGGGCCTATATGCTGGCACACAGGATCTACGTCACCCAGGTCACAGGTGACATTGTTGATATTATGACTCGACCTGCACGTACGCGCAATGGATCATTCATGTGCTTAAAGCACCGCCTCTGGCGGTCATCCGAAACCCATAGAACCGAGGTTACATGCGTAACCCATCATTTTTTGGTGCACACAATTTCACTTAAAAAAAAAATGCATTCACTTTTTTTATAGCTTGCAATCATTCCATTTGAGCAAAAATAGTTGTTCTCCAAATCATAATAACTGAAATATTATTTTGGAAAGAATAGGCTCAAGTTTTAGGTCTAATGTAAAGACCCACATTCCAAATTTTCATCATATTCTGTAAGAAAAAAAATTTAACTTTAACAGATTTTTGCCTTTTGACAGCCGTAATATAAATATACTGTGTATATATTTGCTCTATTCTGAATACATGCATATCAGTGTGTATTTGTCTGAGAGGTGTGTGTGTGCATTTGCATACGTGTGTGTGTGTGCTTGTCTGATGTGATAGCCGTGGTGCAGGCTGATGGCTCCTCTGCCTCCAGCTTTATGTGCTGCTCTGTGCGTGTGTGTATGTGTGCGTGCGTGTGTGTGCGTGTCACCGGGTGCCAGGCTGTATCCATCACTGGGAGACGTGGAGGAGGTCCGTGTTGTGACAGTCACACCAGGCACTTCAGTGGGCCTTTAGACCACCATTCACACACTGGCCCCACTCTCCCCTGCCCCACCCTCTTTGCACTTGCTCGAGTCGACAGTCAATATCCAACTGTGATAAAGAGCCAATTAGACATATTGGTGACCTTTGGTCGACCTTGAAGGACACACAAAGGCTAAGATTTGGTGTTGTGGTGTTTAATCTGGGTTTGTTGACAGCTGAAACGTAGTTTACTAAACATAGTTAGACTTACTTGAAAATAGCTCCAACATTCATCACATAGAATGTATGAACCAACATAAGAGAACCCTTATTTTTTATTCAGATCCCCTTTATTCCATTAATGCCTGAGTGTCTTCATGGTGTCTGTGTGATCTTCCTAATGCACTTCTGTTTTGTGATATGTGTCTTTCTATTCAGCCTTCATATAGGTTCCATTGCTATACATAAAAACTGTGTTTTGTGTTGTGGATTTATGACACAGTCTCTCTGGTAAATCACAAAGCAAAAAATCAATTGAACTGTCACTACTCATTTAATTATCCCTTGACACATACTGTACCTCAGTGTTTACCGATTATATCTGCGCACTATGAATGATAATGAATATGATTCTGTTCAGTGGTAGAATCCGCCCTATTGTGTCTGGTAAAAGAAAACAAGTGCAGATGTGTATGCGAGTACACCAGGATGAAAAGTGTGTAGCCAAAACATTTTTCTGACTGGATGCAACAACACATGGCAGTTGATAGAAGTGTACCAAACAAGGCTGCAAGTAGTGCTTGCTTCTATAACAATGTGTGCTTGCATTGGCTGTAAATCTGCCTTGATCTTTGCTTGTCCTACTGATGTGTCCACCTCTTGCCATCTTGTCCATCCAGAGCACTGCTCCAGCACTAAGGTGGTGTCGTCTAGCCTGTGTCTGCACCGCAACCTGGTGAGTGTGTGCGGGGGCCGCGTGCGTCTGCTGGTGGCAGCGGCGGATGCAGAGACCCCTGAGGCGGCGCTGTTTGAGCGGGCGGTGGGCGTGCTCTCCTGCGCCTCTTACAGGAACCAGATCCTGCACGTCTTCCTGCGGCCAGCGCTCCTCTCCATGGCTATGCACCTCACTGCCTCTCCCAGGAAAGGTGAGCTGCGAGCCGTGAGCCTTGCTGCTAAACCAGGGCTTGGCGACCACAAAGAGCCATATGAACATGTTTCCTACAGTAAAGACAAAATGCATATTTGAGCAACGTTTGAGCTTTGTGTCATAACAGATCAGTCCGAGTCCGTTGTTTGAAACAGAAAAAAATGCTAAACTCACATAAAGAAAATGGCCAAAACCTAAGCTAAAACTTCACGGAAAAGTAGTAGAAAATTAAACAGAGTGATCTAGCTCAATGCTTGTCACAAAAGGTTAAACAAAAGTTCAACATGGTGAAAACAAGAATGGGAGCTAGGGTATCAGTCTGCTATCATGAGGCACTATGATCATCATAGCAATCTAGAGCCGCATCTGAGAGATCTAAGAGCTGCATCTAGGGCTGATAAATACCTGTGCTAAACTGTACCAGGCCACTCACAGCTCACAGACCCCCACAGACACACACAGCACAGAACTGTCTGTCTCTCTGTGTTTTGATATTGATACAATATTTTTGTTGATTCCTGAGGGATACTACAGACTTCAAATCCACAGTTGCCTGAACAGTGAAATTAAATAGAAAAAATTAAAGCAAGGCTACAATGGCAAAAGAAGTGACAAGTACATGATATAATACAATATATACACAATATATGAGATACAAGGGACATGAAGGGGGGGGTATGCAAGGGCATCATAAAGATAGCTGTGAGTCCTGTTGTCAAACTGGCTCAGGCAGCACATAGCAGACAGTGCCCTGAAGGCTTTTGTTTGCATGGAGAGTTTTGAGGATGTGTCGGTCTGACTTCTGACACGGTACCAAAATCACTTAAATCGTTTTACAGTAATGTGTATGTACACATTGGCAGTGTGCCAAACTTTTTACGCATACACACACATTCTACAGTATAAAGAAAAAACCCTAATCTTTTCATTTTGCCCTGCTATTGTCCAACTGTCTGGTAGATGAAGTCTACCACTGCTTCAGCTTCCTGCGCGACATGTTCTCCAATGAGTTCATCTTGTGCCCCGGAGAGGCCGTGCAGGTATGACCTTCGACCCACTTTCTCTATCGACTGAAAACACAGCACTGTACCATCGCAGAGGGGTGGGAACATTTACGTGTGCCTGGTGAATTTCCACCTGTCCGTGCTTGTCATTGACCGGTTGCTGTTTTTTCCCCCTTGTTTTGGCAACAGAGGAGTGCACATTTGGTCGACTGCTAAAAACAAAATGGCCAAACCTGACAGGTGTTTGTGTGTGTTCCATTGGCAGATGGAGGCGTCTTTTACAGTCTGGTGATTTGGCATCTCCAAGTATCCCCAGTAGTACTAATAGATAGTCTTAGTTAGGTTTGCAGTCCCCTCTGACTTAATGATCTTGAAGCTTGACAATCTGTAGCCGCCATTTAGTTTAGATTGAGGCTTTGAGAAACCCACAGGTGGTATGTAACTGTATATATATATCTGTGTGTGTGTTTTCTCACCTTTCCCAGGACTTTGATGAGGCCTGCTACTTGCTGATGAAGGTGGGGGCGGTGCAGGTCTCCCAGCAGGGCCTAGTGCGCTCAGACACAGGTCATGTGACACTGCCCTTCCTTTGTGCTGTCCTGGAGCCTTTCCTGCAGGGATACCAGGTATCTTCCACATTCACTTGAAGCTGGGGACATTTAACAGGTTTTGTACTTTTTCTGAAGAATCTGAAAGTCATGGACTTTGAGAATGGCAATTCTTTTTGGGAAAAAAGTCATTTGAAAAGTCATGGAATTTTATCTTCATGCATGATTGGCATACTCCATATTAAAAAAAAAATCTTTGTCATTTATTGTGCAAACACCACATTTATTGTGTAGACACCACGTTCACATTACCACTTATATTCTGTGGAGTAGCCAACCAGATTTTAGTGAGTGACAGAAACAATGCAATGCACAGAAAAGGCAATTTTAGAAATGCCTGGCTTCACATAAGAAAGTCAACTAATGATTATGTACCTGTAACCCAGTCATTTTAAAAGGGGAAAGTGGAGACAGGTGTGCGTTGATGGTTAAAGGTAATAGCAGGGGTCATAATGGCCAGGTGCAGAATAATTCTATAATATTTAGAGGGAAAAAAGGAAGTTTGTAAAGCAAGAATTCTACTGAACAGTCCCTTTTATTAATGCACACAGATAGAATGTTATGCTATGTAACTGCATTTAATGTCAACTAGGTCATATGGTCAAAGGTCATAAAGTCAACAGACAATCCCCTGCTCTGGTCCTGTCCCTGCTTAAAGTTTGGTGTGAGTCAATCTATAGCCGTGTTGCTCCAGGTCACCAAGTACTGTAAATGAGAAACAATTATACAACAAAAACTGAACAGTGAAGCGGCAACTTACTCCAGGTCACTATTCACTTAGCTATGCCCTATTCATCATTTTTGTAATACTCACTACATTCAGTGACCTTGAACAAAAGGGCCATGGATTGATTTGTACCGAGCTTCTCCTTATTAAAACCTCCCGGTTTTATGTCTGTTTTTCCTTCTGTGTGTGCACATTGATGTGGTCATTTGTTTGCGTGTACAAAGGTGGTGTGTCGATATCTCTGTGAAGAAGCCGCTGACAACCTTACTGAGAAACAGTTCATCCCTGGTGTTAGGAGTTTTGCTGTAAAACTCCACTTAGCAGGTGTGTGTGTGTGTGTGTGTGTGAGAGAGAGAGAGAGAGTCCAATAGAGTACAGTATTTGCTTTTACTCATAGTACATCATCATTAAACACAAACAGTGAAAACAACCATTTTATACGTCTATTTTCCGTTAGTTATACATTAATTATTGACACATTCATTGTATAACATGTTATTAACACGCATACATTTTTCTCACCATTACTATTACTGGAACAATTTGCAGTGATATCAGGGACATATTGCAGAGACATAACCAAAACCCCAAAGCAAATTTTACTACCCTCTAGCTGTGACTGGTGGGATTGCATGTTTGTTCATGTGTGTGTTGTGTTGTGGTCATCTCATCCCAGGCAGCCTTAAGTGCTATGAGGCGTTGTCCTCGGACCTGCAGAAAAATGCCCTGGCCGCTCTACTCCGACTGAGCGCCGTCAAGAAGGTCAAAACGTAAGGGACACCTAGCCTACAGCACTGAGATGTAGATTACACAGGTCGCACAGAGAAAAGTTGATTTGTGTGCTTTATTCTTTTAGGGCTGATCAGGTAGTACTCAAGGTGAACAAGCTGGCAGTGAATTCCCTGGAGGACACTTTAGGTAAGCCTGAAATTTCATGTTCTATGTTTTCTGAAATGGTAACGACATTTTGAATGGCATCATTAGGTGTCTTGAAATACAACATGGAAACTCATAGCATGACTAAGAGTGGCCTTGTTAGTGAGTTGAAGGTTGGAGGCTTGGAGGTAGTTTTTCCTCCACCTCAATACAATCTATCATAAGCTGGCTTTCCATTCAACTTTCTCGTCTCACTTTAGATTTGCAAAGAAGAAAATATTGCTGATAATATGTATTGTGCATCAATATCATAGAAGAATATGTATAGTGTACTGAATCTATGTCTGAAAATATGATTTGGGAATATGCTGTATCAATTTCTCTAGATATGGTAGATGAATGTGTATTGAGAGCCTGCATGTATTCCCACCTGTGCCTGCATTTGCAGGTGTTTGAAAGTGAGGATTTCTTTTTCAGACAAATACATTTGTGAGAACAAGTTAGATGGAACCCTGACTCTACTAGACACTAATAGGGGAAGGTCCTTATGCTCGATAAAGCATCCACTAACACCGCCACAGCGTGTTTTCAGTAAAATTCAAATTTCTGTTGGGAAATTTCCATGGCAAAATGCTTAACGATTCCTAGCTGTAAAGGGTGCCAGTTCGGATGTCCTTGTGATGATGCATGGAATGTCGCTTTTGTAATGAGAAATAATAAAAAAAAAAAAGTCGTTTGTGCTGGCCATACTTTCAGACATTATTGTATCATTTTTCAGTAATAACTCCACTACAGGTTATTTGTGATTTTAGTGATTTGGCAGCATGTAGACAAATATAGTAAATAAAAAAAGGTTCATGATAAACACACAGTAAACCCTACACAAGTCCAGAGAGAATGGATTTTGTTTACAAATATAGATATTTTTATAACAGTAATTTTCTCATCCTTTCAGACATTTCCTTTACATGTGAACAGTTTTAGCCACCCTGAAAATTCCTCAAGTGGAGATGTGTTTTTGAAACGCTGGATTCTGTGGATGTGTGTTTGCGCAAGAAAAAAAAAATGAACAAACAATTTTAAACAAATAATAAATTCAAAAGTCAGTTACCAAATTTGACGCCCAGATTTGTTCACACAATAAATGGTTTGAGCAGCTCCACTAAAATGCTTCTGCTTGCGGTGAGTCTCCAACACAGATGTAATAGGGCTAGACAGAGATAACACAGCGCTTCATGTTGCTATTCGCATCACCCCCTGTGTCAGTGCTGGCATCTGCCTGCCTTCAAACACGCATGCCTGTGTTCCCATGAAGAGGAGGGGGGGAGGTATATTTATTTATAAATGTATGTAGATAAACACCTCAACAGAATTCAGTGTGCTGGCCTACATAGAGTATCAGTGCTTGGTTCTTCTAGCACGTAGCCCTGACCCACTTAGGTGAGAACGATGTTTATTTTAACATGGCTGATGAGGAAATCAGGCACAAAACACGCCGCAAATTTCGGCACGGTTCTTTGGGCTTAGGTAGAACCAAAGGGTTGTGCTAATCCTGTCTCATGTTTGCTTGTTTGTTTGTTTATTTATTTATCAATTAATTTATTTATTGTCCATCTGTCAATCAGGCGGTAAGACTCTGATGCAGAAGACTGTCCTCGCCCGCCTGTGAGCCCTGGGCTCCTGTCAGCGCTCTCAAGAGAGAGATTCCAAAGGACGAGATTGCAGAGCGACAGCGACCCAGGATCTTTGCCTGCATTTGCATAAAGCCAAAGGTTTCAGGACTGCAAACTGCAACTTCAAAGACTGTTTGTCATCAACTTTTGTGTGTGTGTGTGTGTGTGTGTGTGTGTGTGAGAGAGAGAGAGAGAGAGACAGAGAAAATAGAGAGTGTTTGTGTCTGTGCATTATTGTTGTTTGGTACAAAGAGACTTCACAGAACTTCTTGCCATCACAGATTGGCTTTTTGACAATTAATGTACTGGGGAATTATTTCAGCCTGTACATGGTTGCTGACCAATTAACACATATCTCTGTTTCCTTTAACGTGTTGGTGCCATGCCAAATGCATGGAGGCACCTAAACACTTTGAGAGGCACAGTATATTGCCATGAACACAAGGGGTGTGGGCTTTGCGGGCTTTTTTGCACATATTATTTGCTTGCACATTGCTTTTCTTTTAATAGAGATCTTGGCCTTTCTAGTTACAAATAATGGCAAGTCTATTTCCAAGAAAGTGACATGAACATTGATGGGAATAAAAAAAAAAAATCATGTACCACATGCTATCAAGTCAATTTTAGCGGCGATCATGCCAATTTTATACCACACATGAATATTTACATTTGTCATCGATGTCTTATGAGAACTTCTGTGTGCATTTCTAAAGCGATCTATTTTGATGAGAACATTTTCAAGAATGCTGTAAATATAATGCCTGTAGTTCAGCCTGTTAGTGTTCTGATGGGAGGAAACATATCCTTTTTGTTATGCTTATGCAAAAGTGATCGTGGAAGTGAACAGGAAGTAGACCTGAAGCATGAACCATACATGTTACATTAGGACATTAGGATTAAGTTCTCAACAGTAAAATTGGCAACTACGCTTTAATTTGAGTTTTTTTTCATAACTGAAGAATTTGTTACCGCTGTTATGTTTACCACTGTTTACCAATACTGAGGTCAAATGCAGGTTTTTAGACACACTCTGCTGTGACACCTGTGCCAAACTGATGGGTCTGTATTAACTCTCCTATCCACATGAAAATGGAATACTAATCCTATTACTAGCCGCTTACTTTGACAAACTAGTTTGCTCTGTGTTTATGCGCGTGTGCATGTCTGAACGTGCGTGTATGTGTCTTTGTGTGTGAGAGATTATAGTGTGGCAATGAGTGCTGTAGGGTGTGTGTATGTTTGTCTGTGAGGTGTCCAATCACTGTTTTGTTCATATGATGTGTTAACATTAACTGTGTTTGTGTGGTGTGTGTACAGCGCCTGTGAGTATCATGAGGCTGTAAGTATGCTGACAATAAAACTTTCCTGAACCACACGTTTGTGCTGCATGTGGACCAGACACTCCTTCCTTCAGTCCGCCATTGAAGTCACGTTAAAGCTTGCTTTCTGATTACTTGTGAGATTTCAGAGGGTATACTGCATACTGTTGTGTTTCAGGGACCTGACCACTAGATGGCAGGCCTGTTATTTCATTGTTTCACAACAATGCCCTCAGCAATTCTTAATAAAGGAGAAAAAAGCTTGACTCCAAATGTTATATCTAGATGGTTTAACATATACCTCGTTCTACAATAGTACATTTTGTATACATTATTGCTAATGGTAAACAGCTGGTCATACAGCTTGTGTTACTGTATAACACACACACACACACACACATACTAATGTTTTTCCAACCTAGTACTATTGGCTATTGGGCTGTTATCGTGTGGATCTTCATTGAGTCCATTCTCTACATGTTGAAATGCGACAGTCTATTTTTTAGGTTCCGTTTTACACAACATAAGGTGGCTTTTGTCACCGTTGGAGGTGTGGAATCTGATGGTGTTACAGTGTAAAGATAGCATGTGCGCTGGAAGTAAAGATGCAGAGTGACTGGGTTCAAGTAAGACTTCTATACATGCACATGCTGAAGGACTCGGCCTCCTCTCATCCCCCGCATGTTCTGTGGATAATTTGAGACGCCTGATGAACAACAACTCTCACATCTACCGCACGTCTACTTGCACTGTTGTCAGCCTCCACAAGGAAGAGGCTTCGTCAGTTATCTGCCATCTCTCTTTCTCGCTGTTTCTTTCTTTCTCCTGCTGTCTCCTTTTTTTCCTCTATTTCATCTTTTCTCTCCCCCTTTCCTTAATCCTTCTTTTTCACATCCTTTTTTCTCTATATTTCTCTTTCTCTCTATTGCTGTCTTCCTCAATTTTTCTCTCTCTCTCTCCCAATTTCTCTCTCTCTCTCCATATTCTCCCAAGGGTGATGGGCACATGGGACTTTCTAGAAACTGACACTTTGACAGGAAAATAAATAATGCCTGCTTGGACAGAGGCGGCAACGAAATGACAGCTTGAAGAAGATTTAATAAAATTCAATAGAATCTAATTGAAGTGGTGAGTGAGTTCACCGCTGGGGGACACATCTCTCTTTATTTTTGTCATGATCTTGGTGATGCACACGCATTATCAGTTGTGGGGACTGGGATCGGAAAAACAAATTAGGCTCTTGTGCAGAAGATTTTAGACACACACACACACTTATTTATCTCTGTAAAAAAACAGTATTCTTCACCAGGCATTAGACATTTCTTAACCCAGTCATCTTGTAATATGTACCAGTGCTAAACACACTGATTAAATCAACAAGTCTGCTGAATTAATATTTATATGTTTGTGTCAAAGGTAGTAGTACATCAATTACTCTTTTTGGAGCTTGTTTGGATATTTATAATCATGCAAAACAAATAAGGTTGTTGCAAAACCACCAGGTACCAGGCTAGACTGCATGATCCAGTCTATCTTTAAGAAACAGACTCTGTTTTAGAAAGAACCTATGAGCTTGCGAACTTGAATGAATTACCTAATGGTTCTTGTGAGAAAACAAATGAGGTCTCCTAGAAACATCCATCCACACACACTTTTATACACGCACACAAACACACACTCGCACACACACACATACTCACACACACACCCTCATGTGAAATTAGGTGCCATAACCTGTTCTCCCCTCCAGAGTGTTGACACTGCATAAACATACAGTCCTGTAAAATGCGCTAGGTAAGTGCAGCGTTGCCAAAACAGGACAATCCTCAGATTTTATGGAACAGATAATTGAATGCTGATATTGGGTAAGCAAGAAAATATACCACCATGTTATTTTTCCCAAGGCCTAAGCATATCCTGCCACATGGAGTCAGGTCTGAGAAAACATTGACTCAGCGTAAAGGTTTCTCTGTCCATTCTCAAGGTCTGTTATGAGGTGTGAGTGCGCCTACCATGTATCTGATTCAGGCCATCACAGACGCCCCCTCGGTTTCTGCTTCAGCCAGCCACTGATAGTATAGGGCATTGTCTCAGGCCCCAGGCTAAGTGCTACTTCATAGGGAATTGCAGACGACTTAATGAGATTTTTGTGCTACTTTAAGGGCGCTGACAACGGTGTGAACCCTGAGTGGAAAGTTAAAGTGACATCCATTTATTTCATCAATCCCTCTCCCTGCCCGACCTTTAGTCCAAGTGGGAGTTTGGGAAAGGGGAAATGCTTTTTTTTTTTGATAACTAAAACTTTTTCAGTAACAATATTTTATGAACCCAGCATTATAAACATACTCAAATGTTATGTTAAATACATCCAAGACCTAAATACTATGTAATTAGTGTTATTGTGTTCCCATGACTGTACTTGTAATGCATTGTACTGTTATCTTAAAAGGACAACTTAAATATTTTAAAGCTTCAATTTGTGAATTTTCCTTTTATATGCACAATTGCTCATGTCAAATAATGGGGAGTTACAGTTGCTCAGTGTCTACTCTGTAAAGTAAGATAAACAGTACAATAATACAGGGCCCCATTAACATTAAAGACAATAGGAGAAGTGATATGATTCTCCAATATTAAAAACATAAAGACCAAAAAACTTCACAGACACCACACAGCTATAAAGGCTTATAATGTTATAAGACTTTTTGAGTACAGACATGTATAAACAAACATACTAATGCCATTACTTATAAGGCGTTATGAATGCATTATAAGCCTTTATAGATGTGTTTGTAATGTTTTATAAATACTGTTGCCTGTTTCATTTTCATTCGTAATTTGTGTAGATAATTCACCAAAGCCACACTAATAATAGCACAATGTTTCAAAATGATGATCAAAATGCCCTTGTCTGTAGCAGTGTGGTACCTTTAATAAATCCTATGCATCACATCTGTCTCAGCCAGACTCTCCAGAGCTCTCGAATTACAATCTAAAAATCTATTTCTATCTCCAGGTGCATTGTGGGAAAGGTATTTAATCAGTGCTGCTCATAACGCATTACCTTCCACACCCCCTGGGCTACAAAACTGCATTTCGGCATTACAGGAAATTTAATTATGAAATTACACAGCGGCAGGTTGATCAGCACAATTTAAATTAGTGAGTACACATAGCATTAGCCACTGAGCACTGTGGCCACAGCCAATTAGCATGACGAAATTAGTTCCATTGGGTCTCAATGAAGCTTTTCATTAAGTGAATGGCAGACCTTTAGTTAATTAAAATTCGTTGATAGGTAAACTTGTGCTTTCATTTCGCTGGGGCAATGTGTAACCAAAATAGTTCTCATAATTGCAATACATTGATCCTTTCCCTCTGCTTGCTCGCCTAAAGCTTTTGAGCTTTGATCACATAATAGGAGGGCAGAGTGTGTGTGTGTGTGTGTGCGCGCACGTTCCCTCTTTAGTAATTGAATCAAATTGATTATGTTTAATGTAGCCTATTCACATACAAATGCAGACTTTTTAAAGGACTGAATTTTAGGTCAGGCAAGGCTTTAAGCGGGAGCTCACACTCTCACAGAGTTCTGAACTGAAACTTCCCCAGCAAAAACTCAAAGAGTGGTGTCCTTTTCAAATGTTTTATTGAAAATCAAAATAAAAAGTAAATGTAAATGTATATAATTCACATTCACAGTCTTTAGCACAGGTCTTTCCACAGACCCAGAGCCCCCAGACCAGCCGGACTCTAGCTTGAGGAGGCGAATCCAATCCCCTGGACAGATGGACTCTACTGGAGGTGGTGGGTTGGCTAGTGGGAGATGAATGATGAAGCGTAGAGTACAGTGAAGCTTAAAGGGCTTGTGTGTGGGCTATATGTTGTAAAAGGTGGGAATGATTCCCAGGAGGCATTCAGATGTTCATCAAACTCAACTTCAGCCACAAAGAAGAGGTGTACAACAAAACAAATTAGTATCAGAACTTGAACCTAATTGTTGAACTTGCAAAAATTTTGTAATTGTAATAATTATAATAATTCGTTGTCCCTACTGAAAGCAGCTGAAGCAGCCAGATGTGATGAGTAAGGGCGTTTCCATTCCGTGGCATTGAGACAGTTTCTATTCTCTTCGGAGGCGTGAAAATGAGCACATTACTGTGTCCTGGGGCTGCTCCTCTCCCCCCCTCATGCCCATTCTCTGACCATCTCTCTCCAGGGGGAGAGTGGGGATAGCAGCACAAGGGAGATGAGGTAGCCTGTCTGCAATTTGATAAAGAATCACACCCACACCCATGCACACATTTACACCCACACACATACACACACGAACACATGCATACACACACATACACATAAACACACACACACACACACACACGCACACACAAGTAACACAAAGCATGAAAGGCAACCAACATCATGTTAATTTAGCCATTACACATGTACAAATTTCACATCCTTACACAGAGGAAAAATATGCTGCAGATTGCATATACTGTAGATGTCATAGACTGCACAGAAATATGATAGATTGTCTACCATAGATTGTAAAAATATGCTGTGGCTTGCATATCTTACAATTATACTATTGATTACCTGAAATGTAATGTAGATTACATAAAGATATGCTATTGATTGCATAGAAGTATGATGTAGACTGCATAGATATATGCCACAGAGTGTGCAGAAATATGCTGTAGATTGCATGGGAATATGCTGTCATTTAGAAATGTTATGGATTGCATAGAAATACGCTGTAGATTGCATAGAAATGTACTATTGGTTGTATAGAAATATGATGTAGATTGCATTGAAATATGCTGTAGATTGCATCTGAGTGAGATGCTTGTATATTTGCCAGTGCGGTCTCAACAGAGCTGTAAATCCCGAGCTCTGATCACAGCGGCAGCGGCAGCAGTGGTGGTGTTAGCTAGCACACAGTCACTGTCAAACAGGTTAACACTCAGCGGTTCAAGTCTCTCTTAAAGATGTCAGATCAAACCTGCAGATTGCGTTTGGAGGATGGGTTTAGAGGATTGCCCCCATGGAGGGTGTCTGGCTGGGTGGCTGGCTGGGTGGCTGGCTTGGGCTATGAATGATTGCTTTGCAGTACAGTGTGAGAGAGCGCGCCTGGGAAATTGCATTAGTCGGCTCTACAAGATCCAGATAAGGGTGAGATTTGTTCTTAGGGAATGCAATGACAGGACAAGGTTATCTGAATAGCAGCTGAGAGCCCAAGAGCTATCCATTTGGGACTGTGGTGCGGTCAGGCTCCATCGAGCAGGCAAGCGTGCTAAAAGCACAGCCAGGGAGCGTGGTCAGGGAAATACCCAGAAGGCACTGCACCAGTTGCTATCTCAGCTGCTCAGCAGGCGAGGTGAAGAGATCACTCTGCTGATGTGGACCTTACGACTGTGAGCACTGCCTACTGTCTACCACCATGATTGTCTATCTATGCACGACATGCCAGAAGATTATCAATATCAGCTGCAAGGATCAAAATCAGTATGTTTAAGAGTCTTTGTTCAGAACTAAAGAACACACATTACAAGCTTTTAAACAAAAAATAAAACAATCCAGTCAGTCTAGCACAAGAGCAAAGTATAATTGCTATGTTTCATAGTTTGTAAATGGTCCACAATTACACCTTCAAACAGTTCAGTGTTTTTGAAATAAACATGTAATCAACTTCACCCTCTCTACCTCTGAATACACAGCATTGGTATACTACCTGATCTCTCTTGCACAGCTTGGCTTTTCTTGTTTTTATAACACCATGGAGGCAGGGCAGGGGAGAGAAGGGAAGGCTTAGAGCGAAGAATGATCTCAGCGTTAGCAAGCTCTGGACACATGATGAGGAGGATGCCTGTAGGCTACTGCTTTTGTCAGCACAGCACACAGTGATGACATGGAGATAATATGGAGGCCTTCATTCAAGACAGCCTGCGCTTGTGAGTCTAATGGAGATATGCACCCTATAAGAAAGATCTGTTGATTATATGAGCAATATATTGCAGTAACAACAACCTGAAAATAGACAGTTTGAGAAAATAGTCGTTAATGTGAGAGCATTATGCTTTAGAATCTATGTTCACACTATCTACTGTATGTATGTAAAAGCTGCTGATTTGTATTTCTCAGTGAATGGCAGCTCACTCTGTGATCCTTCGGTCCAGAGTGGAAACCTCATCTCCATGCAAGCATCATGCAGGTAATTGTGCTCTATGATGGGGAGGGGCTGTAATCACCTGGATTCACATCAGTGGAGGCACTTGGTGGCTTCAACTCTTTAATAACACTTAAATAGGGATACATCTGACAAACGCCAGGAGAATATGCTGCTGTTTGTCTCTGTGTGTGAGTGTTTGTGTGTGTGTGTGTGGTAATAGTAGTAGTAGTAGTAGTGTGACAGCAGTAATGGCTCATCCAAAGGTTTAATACTCTATCCCATATTCGGAAGGCTAGTGAAGATGTACCAAATATATATTGCAAGGCTTATTCTCCAAGAATGATATGACTCTAGCCCTACCCAGTAACATAATGCAGGTGCTGTGCTGATTTCTAGATGCAGGTACTGTACAGTTAGGAACCAACCGTAGGGCTCAGTAGATGTGCCTCCAGGTTTGGTCGGACCAATCACATTGCTTTATCCTTGTGGAGGATGGACTTAGGATGGGGACAGGGCTGTGATGGTAGCCTAGATGACACAATTAAAGGGGACATATTATACCTCTTTTTAAACAATTTAGAATTGGTCTATGGGCTATACAAATCAAGTTCATGAGGTTCTTTGCACAAAATCACTCTCACATAAATAGATCTCACCAGTTCTATTCTTGCCAGTTTCGGTCTCTCCCAAATTGAGCCGTTTAAGGGCTCTGTCACTTTTATGCAAATAAGCTGTTGCTGGTCACGCCCCGCCCTGCCCATGAAAAGCCTCTGGCTGCGTGAACTGTTTACGCTGCTCGAAAATTACTGCAAATAGAGCTGGTATCAGACCCCGATGATGAACAAGAGGATCCATCAGCGCAAACAGCAAGACTGCAGCAAGCGGTTTCTGAATGTTTAGTCAACTTATTCAATAAACTTATTTAATAAACTTATTTAATAAACTTATTTTTTACCATTGGATCCCTCCTTAGTTGTAAGCCTACCATGTTTAGTTTGCCACAACAATGTAGCCTAATGTAAGGTTATTTTTTATAAACATAATGCCATCTCTTTACAACATTTAGTATTTGCTAACATTTTAAACTCAACAAAGCTTGAACACGTTCAAGTAATGTTTAATAAAGTGAGGCTACAACTGCTAACATCAGACTAATGGCTTTTAGACTAACGTTACTTGATGGCGCGCCTCCACTGATAACATGATAAAACATTTCATTTAAACCTAGACAATATTTTAACAAGCATTAGAAGGTGTTCACACTGGGTGGGTTTTTTAAAGTAAAAAACACCGACTCCGAGGCTTTTTCTAGTACAAAAAAAGCACTGGCAGCATTTATCAGTTGATAACTTTTTTTTTTTACCATGTCATGAACGTGAGCTAATCTCACGTATATTAGCTAACATGCTAACTTTTGAAAGGTCTGAAATAAAGACAACTAGTTACCAAAAAAATCCCAATGTGGATAACTTTACTCAATAGATCAATATTATTACACAGTGAAATTGGCAAGTCATATCGCTCACAGTGTTAATAGTTGACATCCTCTACCTCGACCGTCTCCTGTTACTGCTGGTTGCCACAGGACGCCAGAGTTTTGATTTCTGACAATGATTGGTCAGCTGTTCCAAAAAGAACGACGTATTTCTCAACTTGAAAAACTGGCGGCAGCGTTTTAAAAAGTGCCCAGGTAGTACGGAGAGAAACATCTCAATCTAGGCAGATAGACATTAGCTTTGGCTAAATGGGTGGGGATTCGACAGGTGCTGGGGTTGGTCTATGCCAATTCCCTTAGTGTAACGTCAGAATAAGGGAGCCATCCAAATGGCTCACAGGAGCATAATATTCTTGACACCAAAGTATTTCTACTGACCGTCAGAAAACGGATGGACGGGTTTTTTTCGCGCTTGGAGAGTTTATAAGAACAGTAGAGGCCCAAATATGAACTCAAAGCCCCGTAAAAAGTGAGTTTTTGCATAATATGTCTCCTTTAAAGTTTGAAAGACAACCCCTGATTCAATTTTTTTGGCTTGTCAAGCTACAAAAATCACAAACTGAGCTGGAAAATGCATTGTAATTATGAGACCACATTGGGGGCTTTATTTTTCACCGCCTTCCTGTGGTGTGCACGGTCTGTCCAAGTATCAAAATTCTGTCCAGGTAACAAAATATAAAAGTTCTATGAAGCTGTTAAGTGCTTTTCACAGTTTTCTTCCTTAACCAAAGAACAGGTGCTACAGAAGACAGTATCTGTAGGAGGGACTGAGTATCTATGTGCCTACATGTTGACAGGAGCACTGAAAAATGCTGGACACGCAAATGTGTAATAAATAGTAGCTAATGGCTTAGGAAGTTCTTCTTGTGTTGAAGTAAAACAAACAAACACACACATACATAAAGTCTGTGAAAAAAAGGTGATGGAATCCCCACTATGTTGGCACAAGTGTCGGTGTATAAATATTAATTTTCAAAGGTTCAAATCAGGGGAAAAATACATTTTGGTGCCCAGAACACGTGGCCCAAGCATCTGCAGTGAGCAGGTTGAATTGTCCTATTAATGTCAACACATGCTTATTTGAATTAATCATTTCATGCATCCTTGCCATCAGGCACAGCGCTGGCAACACGCAGCCCATAAGTTCTCCAATAATTGCGATTTAAGAGGCTAGCTGTGCCTACTCCCATACACACTCATGCAACTCAGGAACAAGCACACCACAGGGAGACCCCAAAACTACACCAATGCCCCCCCCCCCCCCCCCCCCCCGCATTGTTTTTTGTCATCGTTTTTTCCTCCTCCGGGCAATTGGACTTTCTCACATTAATCTGTCTTGTTTGCATTGCTTGGGGAGTGTGTTGCATTGCTAAATGTGGCAGATCCCTGATGCAGACCCACTGGCAAAGCTGTCTTTGATTTACTGCTTGGCAGAGTAAATTAAATCATTCCTCAAGGCCTTTCCCAGTCCTGCTTGTCCAATAGGAAGATGCATCACCCTGAGTAAGTCTAGGCGGACAAGTCTCTGCTGACGCAACCCAACAACCTTTTCTGGGAGTGAGGCTGAAATGTTGACAAAATGGAAATCATCTTTCCAAAAGGGACATATGACATTAAACCCTTCATGATGAGACATCATGCAGCTTGATGTATACAACTCACTACAGAATTTGAGGTTGCATGTCACTTGAGGTTTTCAACTTACGAGTAACATGACCGTGGCATAAATTACATTTCGTTTTTGTAATGTAAAGTTGACTGTTTGTAATGTCTACTGACATCACAAAAACGGAATGACAAGAGTCATAAACAAATGGCTATTTGTATGAATATGATCTGTTCATGTCACCCTTAAATCAAAAAAGTGTAAAGTGTTATCAAATAAATAAACTTGCAAGTTTAGTTAAATTTGCACCTCGTAGTGTGACATTCCCCCACTCCTTTTCACCCCCTGGTTATGCTCCCCAACTCCTTCACACCTGGTTGTTACTGATGTTACAGTACCTCGTCCTACTCCTTCCCATCCGGTTGTTACTGTATGTTCCCACTTTTCCAACCTGGCTGTTAGGTTCCCCAATTCCTTCCCACCTGATTGTTACCTTACCTCAATCATTCCCACCTGTCTGCTCTTGATATTTCTTTCAGCTAAATTCCACCACAAAAAAACAAGAGAACCACTCACGACTTCAACTTGCCTTCAGGTCTCGGTTGAGGCGCTCCTGCCTCTTCCCCTGTTCTATGCTCCCAACCCCCTTGCCACTTCCCTAAAGTTGTAGGCCACCATGATTGATGGCATTAAATTGCTTTTATCCAAGTTTTATCAGGATTTACAGGCCTCCTTTGTTACTGGTTTCCTCCGTGCCCCCCTTTTAATAAATCATTGCTGCACCTCCCCGTCCTTGTGTAGCTCTGAGTGTGTGTGGAGACTGAAGATTGATGACCTGACCGCCTGCACTGTGCCAAAATCAACTCCTACGACACAGGGATTGAGAAACACATGTACATTTTTTGCTTCGTAATGGAAAATGTCAATCTTGGTCGCTAGGGCCAGGAAATAGTATTTCTCATTATTGGAAAATGCCACTTCATTTCCTGTTTACAAGTTCCTGATTAATTTCAGAGGAAGCGGGAGACATGTGATGCCGCAACTGGTCAACAGCGGAAGAAAACTGGAGCTTTGATTTTGTTTACATGAGAAAAGAAGCTGCGAGGAAAAGATGGCTTTCCTGAAACTCTTTACCAGTCAACAGTATTCTGTAAATATGACACCTGTGCATAGAGATGACTTTGGTGTAGAATGATTGTTTACCATTAATGAAAAAAAAGAGGACAAAGTGAAGTTAAATGTTTGGTGGAGATAATGAATGAATGGAAACAAGTGATAATGTTTTAGGTTTGCACCACAAGAGACTGTTGTCTCGGGGTATAATGGCCTCTGATGGAATGTTTTAGACAAATTGTGTTGTGCCTAAGATGATTCATTCCATTTGAATAGTGATTTATGTTCTCCTGCTCCCCTCAGACCCCTGGAGGAACCAACTGATTCTGAGCAACTCACTTTGCTCATCTTTATTGAAAAATGAAGCATCAGGCTCTTGTTGATACAAAACAAAAAGAAACAAGCAGCTCTTTTCCATGTGCACATTCTATGTGTCTTTCAGCCTACATGCCTCAAGCCAGGTAGCAACAGCACACACCACACGGAGCCAAGTATGTGTGAAAATACACCAGTCAAACAATCCTGGAAGTAGCCATATCAATCCACATCTTTGCGCCACCATAGAGCAGTTGCACGGGAAAGCACCGTACATTACAGTCAGTGGCCCAATTACATGCAGTGGTTATTTACTCGTCACAGATGGAAGTGGCGTGACGGTATAATCTACTAATGGAAGTGAAAGCAACATTCCGTCAACAGTAGCATTTTCATTGGAAAAATATACACTGCTGCTCTCCTGGATAATTATGGCTATTTCTTTGCCTTCCCGGATTGTGGTAAACAGCTCCCTATGAGTTAAATGATGAGTTTATTTTTGGATTGTCGGGCTTCAAGTCAGCCAATCAATCTCAGTGCGGGAGACTCAGCACAATCCTGTGCACCCGATCGTCCAGACCGATAATTTCTGCGGTCTCCATGACATTCCGCAGGCAGCAATACCTCCATCCCGGTCGCAGGAAAAAGAGCTTCTACTCCAGCTAAAATATTGGCCCCATCATTGTGTTTGCCATACTGTGGCAGACTTGCTTGCAATTCTCAAAATAGATGTCCCCCCTGATAGGCTACTCTGACCTTGGCCTTGTTCTAATATAAAGGTATTTGTTCGTTTCCAGGCGAGGAGGGAGCGGGATGATTTAATCGTCTTGAGATGACACTGGGCTTTCGACAGTAGATCACTGCAGGCAGGTGCGGTTATTATGAGCGTTGCGCGGCTGGCGGGATATTTGCAAAGGCAACATAATACCTTGGGGAACAAAGGTGG
Organism: Limnothrissa miodon; assembly: GCA_017657215.1. Classification (NCBI taxonomy): domain Eukaryota; kingdom Metazoa; phylum Chordata; class Actinopteri; order Clupeiformes; family Clupeidae; genus Limnothrissa; species Limnothrissa miodon. The sequence continues at coordinate 167,424 of JAGFZM010000015.1, forward strand.
AATTCATGGGAGCCTGAGGGGCTTTGGTGCTATATACACTAGGGCTTTGCTTTGAACACTGCAGCCTGCCGGGATTAGCAGTCGGCTCCTGGCCCCACAACATTTATTTATGTTTACACTTTTGCTTTTTCGCGGTCAGTTTTGTGTTTCAAGACTGTATTGTAAATGCATAAAAATGTAGTACCAAAGAGCAGTACTGTATTTGAAGATGGCATACATATTTCATAATGGCAGTCTTTTGTTTTGGTTGTTTGATTTGTATGCTCGCATGGTTTCTTATTCACTGAAATGCATATGATTGACAATGCAAATATATAAGCCCCACAAGCTATCAGTGAAGGCAGACACTGACATGATCCTCTTGATAAGTAAATATGAAGGCAAAGCCCTCCAGTGCCCTGATCTAATTCAGCCATTCATTTCCACTGCATCATTTTCGACTGGCAGGACATCAGAACTCATAATCAGAATATTACTTTAGTAGTTACGTGCCTGTCTCTGCGGTTGTGTTTCTCTTCACTCTTAGAATATCTCCGGGAGCAAATCTCTAACACAACAGACCCTTGGCGTCCACTCTAGGGATGTTAGTGCTGAGATTAACAGTGTCTCCTATACTCAAATCTCCCTTGGCTGCCAGGTAGCGTAATGGAAGAGGAGGAGAGGAGAAGAGGGGAGAGGGAAACAAATGGAGGTGGAGAGGAGGGAGATAGAGGAGGGGAAAGGCAGGAAGGGAAAAAGAAAGGGAGGAAAGAAGGGAAAGAGAGAGAGAGAGAGAGAGGGAGAGGGGGGGGGGGGGGGGGGGTCGTAGACAAAATTTAAAATGCTGGCAGAAAATGAGATTTCAAATGAATTTCCACTGGGGAGTGGCACACTGCTTATTTGGCCCTTCTCTGACAGATTGCACAGGGGCTATTATTACCAGCAACAGATACTGCCATTTTTCCACTTTATGAGAAAATATGGCAAGATACAGTGTTCATATCAAGGGACAGGGTCTCTCAAAGTGCTGAGTGGCCTTACTGTAGGGTGGAAAAATTCACATGGTAGGTGAAGTAGGTGTGGGAGAGGACATCTTCATTCTGGGACGATATCTCAGCAGACATTTCAAGGGTACAGTGTTATATGCATTCTAAGCTTGTTTTAAAATTACCGTATATTTCAACTGAAACCCTGAAGTAAGAATGGCTTATTGTTTGGACCTTGGCGGTAAACTTTGGACAAAAGTTTACTTCTTCACAATGAGAGCTCAATACTCACTTCCCATGATACTAGTATTTAGGAGACATAATATTTCAATGAACAAATATATTCATAACACAAAGAAATAAAATGGAAATGAAATCATAAATCATTGTCATAGTATCAAATCAATAAATACAAAGTGCAAATACATTTATAAAACAGTTATTGTTATGCACAACAGTTTGTTTAATTAAACAGACCCGTGTCCTAGAGGCAGGAAGATGTGATCTACCAACACTTGTCCAAATAGTTTTTCTACATCTGTTGAATTGTCCACTAAGGCCCAAAGACCTGTGCATGGATTGACAAAGCTTTCTCCTGGTGCATAAAAATGAGTATTCTGACCTCTTAAGAGGCATGGTGATGTTTGAAGAGATGAAGGAGGACGCCTACATAGCAACGCTGTTCACCTCAGCGCTCAGAGCAAAGCAGGCTTTACTGGGCAGCAAATGTGTCGGGGCATTGCTGCTGCTTTGCAACACAAAGGTAAGATGTCCTCGCTAAAAGCAAGATCCTCAGAGCAGCCGTCAGTGGGTCAGCTTAGTGCTTCCACACACCACATGATGGGTTGGGGAACAGATACCAAGGTTCTATGGTCCATTTCTAGCTGTACCAAAGATCTTTTAGAACACAGGATAAAGCATACTGATCTCTAAAGAATAAAGTTATTCTTTAGAGATCAGTGAATCAAAAGGATACTTTTCCGGTCTCCTAATTATGGACGTCATAGACGTTATAACATTAACAAAGTCTCTTAAAAAGATAATTTTGTGTGTCGTTTTAACATTGCTTATGTGTGATACCAATAACTCATATTTTAAGACACGGGATAAATAATTAATTTATTCAGTTAACCTAAGCTAGCTTGCTAACGTTAGCACGGCAAATCGATTTGACTGGGTTACTATGGGAATATGGCTAGCGATGCGGGCTAGCTCACTAGCATTTAAGGATTTTGGTTTAACTTGAATATTGTTGTAAACAAACTTGAGAAGTAAATGTTCATTTTAGCTGACAGCAGTAATGTTGTATAACAAGGTCGATTTTAATGAGTCTGTTATTTAGTAATAAGTAGGCTATTAAAATGGCTATGGACTCCGATTTCGTTTGTTAGCGATTAGACAGTAATGCATTTTTCTGGCTGAAATAAAGTTCGTTTTCTTCCATTCCATTAACCTACAAAATATATTTTTGAGCTAGTATTGATCACATTTACCTGCCTGTGGTGACAAGGGATGTAGAAAGTCCCAAAGACTTTGCTCAAATAAGGGAAATTAATGTATTGGTGGAAATGGAGTGAATTCCTACTAATTCCCCATTAAGTTTAACGGGAGTCCCTTTTACTACCGGTCTCCTAAAAAGGCGTGACAGCCTCTCGAACACTACGTCATTGATACAGGAAGAATCTCCTTATGATTCGTCTCACTTCATCAACCGTCTCTGGCTGTACCTGCACAACAAACCCATTTGTCTTGATTTCTTTCTACTAAACTCTATACTACTATTACCGAGAGGAGGAGAAAGAAAAAAGAAAGAGAGAGAGAGAAGAAAAAAAAGAAGAGAAAAGATAATGGTTTATGATGTGAGGCATAAAAAAAGTGGGGCTTCATATATAAGAGATGGCCTGTGGTTGTCCAACACCATCAGGACGGAGATGGTCCATCAGAGGCTTTGCAAAAAGCACTGGATCCCCTTATGACATTCTTAACTGAGGACTATTCAAAGAGGATAGTTTTAAACCTGCACAGCTCGAGCCAGAGAGAGTGTCTGCCTCCCAGGCAAGAATAGGAAACTAGCTAGATAATCCAATTCAGATGGGGGAAGTGAGTGTGTGTGTGTGTGCACGCGTGTATGTGTGTACATGCGTATGTATTACCCCCTGCAGAGTACCTACCCCCCAAGAGAAAAAGGATAATGAACACACATAATGATGAACACTTGACACTTGTATGAATTGACTATGCGAGAACATTGTTAAAAATTAAAACATGGCTTATGGAATGCTACACCATTAAACCATTAGCATGTTTCAGAAAAAAAACGAAACAAACATAAATATCTTGGTTGGTGCCAAGACGTGAATTTTTACTAAATGTTTCTTCACTGTTGATGATCTCTTTCATTTCACTCCTGCTGTCCTCTCCCCCCTGCTGTTTGCCAGAAGACTTTCAACAGACACATCAAACATAAATTGGAGAACAAATGAACAGGTTGGTGTCTCTGGACGCACACTAGCTTTGGGGACAGCAAAGCCCGTTTTTATTATCGTCTGACCCTGTCAGTCACCTAAACAAATACCAGCAAAGGACATGATTAGAGTTTCTCTGATCATGATTCAGAGAATTTCTCTGATGAATAATTATTTCTGCTACCAGAAATATTATATTAAGTATGCATTCAAAATTCTCTGTTACAAAAACTACCAAATAACTTAAAATAGAACTATGCACAAATAGAACTTTAAATTGAATTGGATAGATACTGTAGCTAAACCTGACTATTTCACAGGTGATTTTTTCTTATGAGAATTTAATAAATTGGTTGCAGTTGGGAAGTAAAGGGGATATTGAACAATATAATTAAAAAACATCTCCTACTATATTGTTTAAAGGTGCTCTAAGCAATGTGACATGTTTTTAGGACTAAAACATGTGTTGTTACATACAGTACAGCAAACATCTCCTCACAATCTGCTAGCTGCCTGTCCCCTGAACACACTGTAAAAAAAAATGCAGTCTCTGTAGACAGCCCTGGTTCCACAAACGGCAACAAAACACAGTGGGCAAACCTAGCATAACAAACGAAAACGAAACATAACAGTGTTCCAGCCAATAAACGACAAGGTTCACGAGTCTTTTGGGAGGCATGGGAGGGAAGGGGAGGAATGAGCTATAACTTATAACGCTTGAACCCTCTCTGGAGCAATCCTCCGTTTAGTTTGACAATACTTCGAACGTCAACAAGAAGTGACGTGAAACAGCATCGCTTAGAGCACCTTTAATGTGTGAAAAGTTAGGGAGAATGGCCCCCGAGGTGTGCAGGGAAAGAATGACACAGTGCTTTTAGTGGAGAGGTGTTTGTGACCTTGGTTTTCCACACTAAGCCACGCACACTTAACATATCAATCATCCTGTTGCATAGACTATAAACAAGCATTTAAACCATATAAGAAATATGTTGTTCTTTTTATTTTCTTTGGTTATTGACCACAGCAGAAAATTTTTAATAGATAATATAATGACAATGGACATTTTGAATGTTGAATATGATGCAGGCCAACTTCAGAGTGTAATAGCCTACAGAAGGGATAATGAACGACACAGCTTACGTACTGTATGTATATATATATTGCTTGATAGAGGTGGTAGTAAGGCCCCAACATGGATACAGAATAGGCAAATATTAATTGGTCCCTACGCACTGTGGGCCCACTTACAGTATATCACTGTTGCCATGTCTGGGATATACAGTTTTGCTAACAATTTACATGTTTTTGGGTGCATCACAATAGGAAATCAAGCTAAATTTAAAATTTCCATTATCTCCACAAAGCCATACATGCTGAACATTGTGATGTAGCCTAACGCACAAGGCGTGATCCATTCCAGCATGGCCTACTGTTTCCCCTCCTTGTGTGGGTCCACTGATCTTGTCCTAAGGGCCTTTTTTTGTCTGTCCATGACACCGGACAAATATATACGGCGAGATATTAGACAGAGGCCCTGGGGAGTAAGCTGCTATCTGCGGCGCTCCAGAGAAAGGGCTGCGTTAAGCAAGACAGAAGTGCTTTGTTTTGTGCAATAAGTCTCCAGGAACATTGCTCCATAAAACCCCCTCAGGGACCATAATGGCCCCCCTGGGGCTGTTTCTGCTGGCCTGTAACTCAGCGCCGAAGCAGAACCCCAACCCCCCCGCGCCGCATAGGGGGTGGAGGTATGGATTAGCTGCCGCCAGAACAGGAGGAAATAGGGGTAAAATGTGCGGAAGCAAAATAACAAGAGAGAGAGAGTGTGTGTGAGTGTGTGACAGTGAAAGAGAGAGAGAGAGAGAATGTGGGGCACTCAAAAGAAGAGTGTGAAAGTGATGAGAAGGTAAGTTTAAGAATCAAAAAAGAAAAAGGGAGGCAAACATACGGTGGCAAAGTGAATAAAAGTCTGTGAGAAGGAGAGAGAAAGAAAGTGAAAGAGATAGAGAGAGAGTAACAGAGAAAGAGAGAGAGAGTAAGAGATAAAGAGAGAACGGGAGTGTGACAGAAATGGATTCCATGACTCTCTTCCTCCATTTGATGTGTAAAGAATCTGGGTGTGTTTTGATGTCTGACTCAGGTGTGGCATGGGGTGTGCAGATATGTCAGTGGGGGCTTTGGCTTCCATTGCAGCTGGGAGATGGGCTAGGTCGGATTGATATTATTGACTCCCCTCCATCCCCTCCAACCCCAACCCCCCGTGTCTTCTTCCCCTCCACACCTCTCTCCTGACATGGCTCCTGTCTCGCCATCGCAGGCACCTCCCCGGCTTCCCATCCAGGCAGTCAGGCAGGAGATAACAGCTGTAAATCAGCTTCACACACACACACACACACACAACCACAGCAGAGACCAAGGCCTCTGTGGTAGAAAGCAGGGTGGACCACGGTGCTTTAACTCAATCAGACAGCACAACACACAACACACACCACACACATGTTCAACCTTGACTGTTAGGAACCTGAGGGATTTTAAACATACTTGGACAATAAAGGTGATGCAAGGCAAGAGTTGCAAATAAAATATCAACTTTTTTATGAGAACAATAACATGAGGTGTTGTGAAACACTGAAGCCTTTGATATCTGGTACGCAGACCTCATGTATGAAGACAAATAATGTCAAATCCCATGTTCAACTCACTTAGAATGCATAGATGGACCTGCAAGATTATGTTGCATTTGACGAGGATGGGGACAGAATATATTATGCAGAAAGTAATTAGAGGTGAGAAACACAATTACAATCAAGGCGGCGACGACATCAATAAAAACGTTGGGGATGGGTTCGGATATTAATCGAGGGCTTCTCGGATCCTTCTCCCGTTCTTTGTCTCACAGGCCGGCCGCTCCCCTGATAGCCGGGGAATTGATATTCGCATAAACACGCGAATGAGACCAGAGATTATTTGGGCTTATTCGGGAAACAAATAAAAGCTGGCTCTCCGTTTGGATCAATGTGGATCAATGGCTAACTCATTCCGTGTGCTCATTCATATTCCCAAAGGCGCCACAGTGAGAAGAACACACTTCTCTTTTTCTTTCACCTCTTTCTCTCTCAAGTCTTCTCTCTTTTTCTTCTTTTGTGTCCCTTTTCTCTCTCCACTTTGTAGTGTAGATCATCTGCACCCCCCCCCCCCCCCCCAAACACACACACATTTCTTTCATAAAATTAACCTTTTGTTTATATTTCCCTATTATAAAGTGAGACAGATCAAGACTAGAGTGATATAGCTGTTAGCATTAGCCTGATGGAAGCCTCCAGTATCTGTGTCTGATCTTAAGGATGGTTAGCTGCGAGCGTTAACCTCGTGGTAGTCTCCAGTGTCTCTGTGGTCTGCATGTGAAGAGGACTCAGGCTGTAGACCTAGTGATCTTAAGGACGGCTAGTTGTGAGCGTTAGCCTGATGGTAGTCTCCAGTGTCTGTGTGGTGTGCGCATGAGGAGGAGGATGAACAGGCAGTGGCCCATAGACACAGGGCTGGGTTGGGTACAGGAAGACTGAGGCTTGTACCATGAATCATTATGAAGAGGTAGGGAACAGAGAGGAAAGAGGAAAAAAGAGAGAAGTAGAGACAGAGCAAGAGATAGAGAGGGAGGCAGCTGAGAAAAAAATGAACCCCCTTAGAGCAAACCAAGAATCAGTTCCTTGCCTTTATCTGCTAAAACATTTTCACTTGTAGGTTGGAAACCCATAATAAAACAAACAATAGAGAAATAATAAATATTAACTTTCACAGGAATGCCTGCAAATCAAAACAGAAACAAATCCACAGCCAAATCACTGAGGCATGAGTGGAGGCTGGTGACCATACTACAGTCTGCTGCTTCTTTCATTTCGCCACAAATTCACCAACAGGGAAAGATCCGCACGAGAGCGAACACTCATATGGCCAAGTGATTTTTCCAACTCGACTTCACAGCACAAACAACAACACCCGATGGCAAACAGAAATCAAATCAAGCGAAATGATTTAAAATGATTAATTAGAGTGGAGTTCATCTCTAGTATAATGTAGCTAAAACACAGTTAGCTCTTTTCACCTGCTGTGAGGGTGTGTTTTTTTTTTCCTCTCCTGAAGCCTTCCCCTCTCCTGAGGAGGGGAAGCATCAAAGCATGGCAGAGGGAAGGGGACAGACAGATTGACGGGGAGATGGACGGGAGGACAAAAGGATGGTGGGCTGGTGAGTCAGGAAAAGGACAGGAGGCTCGTAGCCCTCAGCCACATGCGTGGGCACCAGGGATCCCCTGGGGCCACACCAAAGCCCTGCACTCCGGCACAAAAGAAATCAAAAGGTGCCCGCCAAGCGCGCGCCACACCCACTTTGTCAGCCACAGGAAACATCTCAATGGGCTGCTTTTGCATATGCAAATGGGGCAGACCTTGTTTGGCAGCACTGGGAGGTCAGGAAGTGAGGCATGTCTGTTATCATTAGCCGTCCGTCAGACATGAAAGCGAACTCTACCTGCCAGAGAGGAGAGGAGGATACATTTGTCTTCCACTGCCACTGCTGCCTTTCATGGCCCTGCCTGATTTTTCATGATGCATTTATTTTCTTTGGACAAGAGTTGGATTAGGTCAACCACAGTAATTCCATGTGACTCGACACACATTTGAATCACATTTAAATGTGATTAGAATGAAATAATGCATCAGTATTGTGAAAGTTGCATGCACACACACACACACACACACACACACACACACACACACACAAACATTCAAACTCTCTCTCACACACACAATGTAGTATACTGTAGTCAGCTCACATATCATATTTACCCAGCAACACAAAGCATGAAGGCAACCAACATCATGTTAATTTAGCCATTACACATGTATAAATGTTGTAGGAATGTATGAGTAACAATAACAACCTCACACAAAATACATTTCATAATCTTTTATCAGAGTTTTTTGGCAACTTATAGGTCATAGTGGGATGGAGCAACAGAATCAGAAACACAAAATTCTGTTAAAAGGTTTTCCTGCGAAAGCCCTGGAAATAAAAATACATGAAGAGAATGTGTTAAAGTTCTCACCCACCTTGCATTCATTGATTATTTTCTTTTTGTGACAAGACTTCCTTGAAAATGAAGAGAGACAAAGACTGCCTCAATTGTAATAATAATGACAACAACAAAAAATACAAAAAAAAAACAAAACAAAACAAAATACAGGTAAAATGAAACAGAACGAAATAAAAAAAATACATATTGCAGGCCTAGGGGACATCTCTGATCCTCTGATTGGATCATCCTTGTCCAGAGAGTGGGGAGTATGGGGAGTGGTGGGGGATTGTGGGAAATGTAGTTCTCCAGACTGGAGGGTCAGGGTGAGCTTGTGAAAAGTAACAATCATCTTCTTCAAACCACGACAAGAATGACGAGACACACCAAACTAGTCCCAACTCCCATGCGAGCCGAGTTGGACCGCTTCTCTGTGAGAGGACCGTCAACGCCACAGAATGGACCGAGGAGTTGCATATAATTCTTTCTTCAATATAATAATTTACTCTATAGAGATAGTATTTCTTTCTTTTAAGATATCAAGTCACAGTCAAAAGCAAACTCACTCAAGTTGCTTTTCAAAACAGAAATAAAAAAAAGACAAGAGGGTACTCCTCTGGTTTGGCCCATACATGCACACACACACACACACACACACATATCCGTGTGTGTGTTTGTGTATGTGTGTGTGTGTGTGTATGTGTGTGTGTGTGTCTGTTTGTGAGTTGCTCGAACTCCCTGTACCTCTTCCTCAGAATGGAGACCTGGTCCTTGAAGAGTATGTGGTCTAGGCACTCCTGAGAGCACCTATCCCACAGTGTGTGTGTGTGTGTGTTTGTCTCTAGAGTCGCTCGATGTCCCTGTACTTCTTCCTCAGTATGGAGACCTGGTCCTTGAAGAGCACGGGGTCCAGGCGCACCTGAGAGCGCAGCAGGGGCATGAATCCAAACCAGCCGCTGAAGGAGTTCATGCAGGTCTGGCGCTGCGCAAAGTGGTCTGGGTCGGCCCAGCGGGATGACTTTGAGCCCTGCAAACACACACACACACACAAGAGTGCAAATCAACAGGGCTATACACACATTCATGCACATGTGTTCTCATACATGGATGCATTTTCACATATGCACATGTCCACACACACACACTCACACACACACATACACAAACACACACAGAGGGAGTGATGAGCTGATTGGCCGACTCGAAAGGATCTTAAAAGCAAAAACCTGTCATACATGTCCGCTACAAGTATCTTAACCTCTAATAACAGGTATCAGAAATGTTTTTAGTTTGGGGAAAAAGAAACCTGCAACCTGCAATTTGAGGTACTAAGGAGCTCGGTGTCAAAAACCAGGCGTGTAGCTCATTGAAGCAAAACAAATCAATCAGATTAGAGAGAGAGAGAGAGACAGAGAGAGAGAGAGAGAGAGAGAAAATCAACACCTTCTACCTCTCTGGTAGCAAAGGATGTGTGTGAGATCAGAGCAAAGCCTCTAATGCTCTCTCTCTCTCTCTCTCTCTCTCTCTCTCTCTCTCTCTCTCTCT
>JAGFZM010000015.1:177474-188306 GCA_017657215.1 Limnothrissa miodon
CTCTCTCTCTCTCTCTCTCTCTCTCTCTCTCTCTCTCTCTCTCTCTGTCTTTCTTTCCGCCACGCTGCCATGTGACAGCCCTCTCTGATCTCACGCTCTAGGAGCAAGTCAAACACTAAAGTTGTGAAATATCTGACAAACACTGCCAGGAGAGAGGAGAAAAAAGCGCCTCAAAGATGCCGAGAAGAATCTGAAGAGATTGAATGATGGAAGGGAAGGATGGAGGGATGGTTGGATGGACAGATAGAGAGAGAGAGAGAGAGAGAGAGAGAGAGAGAGAGAGAGAACAGTAAATCCGCCCCTCCTCCACGCCCTTCACAATTAAGACATTCATCAAAGGGGCGGCTGGCGGTGCTGAGTCATGGGCCTGGTTGGGTCTGGCCCATCAATCAGGGGGACGAGGGGCTGCTGCTGCTGCTACTGCTGGGAACCACCAGGGACTTTATCTGATCCGTCTGCCCCTCAACAGACCTCCCCGCGCTGGCTCTGAGCACATCCTCAACTCTCAGAGCACTCACCTTCCCAACCACTCACTCACACACTCACATTTACCATCAGTCACACACATACACACACTTTACTTTTCAACTGTGCTTAAAGATGCACACATCTTGTGCATCAAAAAAAATTCAGACACATACTGAATACTCCAGAAAGATCGAGACTAATTTGAAATGCACTTTTACATACACATACACACACATACACACACACACACACACATACACACACACATACACACACTATCCTGGATACCACTGTGGCTTTAAATTAGACCTCCGCATACAATGACCTAGCAGCCTGTCATGGGCTCTCCCACATAGAAATTAGTTGCCAAGATACTGGACAAAGGTGTCACATATATGGGCCTAGAGATGTCAACCCCTTCTTTTCAGACTCATTTGTCCGTGGCATTAAACTTTAAAACACCACCCCCGACTCAAGCTCAGCATGCACCCTTCTGACACCATTTCCTGCTTCCCTCATCCGACATCATTTCCTGTTCTCCTTGATGTTCATTTTTTACAAATATTTTAATTATTTGCATTTACTATTTATTTATTTTCTGTTAATGTTCATTTTATTATTTATTTTCTTTAATGATCATTTTACTTCTCCTTTTTTTCATCTATTTTATTCATCTTTTTATTATCAATTTTCTTTTAAATTCTCATTAATGTTCATTTTATTATTTATTTTCTTTAATGATCATTTTACTTCATATATTTTATATTTCCTCTCCTTTTTTTCATCTATTTTATTCATCTTTGTATTATCAATTTTCTTTTAAATTCTCATTTTTAACACACACGTTTGTTGCCTTGTATTGTATTTTGTTTTGGTCTCTGTACAGCACATTGAGTTGCCACTGTGTATAAAATGCACTTTATAAATAAAATTGCCTTGCCTTGCCTTGAGAGGTACTGACCTGCTGCATCATGGTCTCCTTGTACTGCTTCTTCTGGGTGACTTTGATTGGCGGCAGCTTGGTGACCGCCGACACCAGGAAGTTCATGAGGATGTCCTCGCAGTTGGCCATCTGGTCCACCATGCGGAGCAGGCTGGCAGGCAGGTAGTGGGTGTACAGGTAATGATAATACCTGTGGGAAGCAGGTGACAGTGAGAGGCGTCTGAGACATCAGAGCACATTAGAGGAAAAAGCATCTGGAAGCCCTTTCAGTCACTGCTGATTTTTGGGATCGGTTTGACTTGGGCCCCGTCCAACCCTGCCCTGATCAAATCAATTCAAACCGATTTCAGACTTTTTATATTCAATCATAAAATCTTGGAAAGGTCAGAGAAAGTAGAGAGCAAACTAATGTAGCACAGAGACAGAGAAACAGGCAGAGAGGGAGGATGAAAAGAAAAGGAACAGAAAGAAAAATATTCTTTCGATCCCGTGAGGGAAATTTGGTCTCTTCATTTAACTCAATCTGTGAATTAGTGGCACACACAATAATTAGTGAATGCACACACTGACTCGGAGCATGCCTTTTATACATGCAAACACACATACAAATAACCCAGAAAATATTATACTAGAAAGATATGCAAACATTCACACACACTCAGCAGAACATAAACAAACATGTATGTAAACACAAGGGTGCGCGCGCGCACACACGCACACACACACACACACACACACACACACCGTCCCTCCTCTGTGAAGAAACACCTCCCCCCCCCTCTCCTGCTGTCTCATTTTGTGGTCTCAGGGCTGCAGGCTCATCCCCTCTGCAGCATCAGCGGGTTGCCCGGGCAGCAGGTGTTAAATCACTTTCACCTCTCTCCAAGGTGTCACCGCCAAGGTCCCCTGTCTCCGCCGTCTGTCTCATCGCTGAGACGGATGTGTGCCTGGACCTTCCTCTAAAACAAACTGTGAGCTCCTGCTCTTACCGGCTATTGATCTTTAAAATATGACTCCTGAACCTGTTGGCTTTGCGATTTTTAGCTCAAAGACTCTCTCTCTCTCTCTCTCTCTCTCTCTCTCTCTCTCTCTCACACACACACACAGCAATCTTCATCTCTCAGTTTTTCAGTCTGTGTAGTTTTCTATCTATAAATGAGCATTGCCAACACATTTCTTCTTCCCTTCAACTTGACACCATACACAATGGCCATTAGCTCCCATGAGGCAGGCTATCCCGAAACTTTTAAGTAAACACAGGCCTGAATGTTAGCCCTCATTTCATGCCTGAAAAAATACAACCTTTCATATTAAATGCCAGATCTACTTTTGATTGTTTTATAATGATGCTTAGACCAAACACACCTCTCTATTAGTAAACAACACCCAAAAATGATTTGACTGATAATGATGATGATTTTTACTATTCAATTTTTTGCATGGCTAGATGCATCTTATTTGTCTGCATTGCTTGTCTATCTCATGGGATGCATCCATCAGAACAAATTTGAAAGGAAAAATGAAAAATTATTCACATAATAAATACACACACACATTTACACACCCTTACACACACACATGCATTGTCCAATAATAACTGTGAAAATGCCCATTTTATGCAGACCCACAAGCACACACGCACACACAAGAGACCCCCGCTCACACACATACACACACAAACACACAATTGCATTGTCCAAGACTAACTCTGTAAAAAGGGGCTGAACAGACTGTGCACACATGGCTTTAACGTCATCCTGGGTGTGATGTCCCAATCTTCAGTGTTCCAATTATAGTTCTGCTTACATTCCAATTTAAGGTGACATAAAATGGAAAAAAATATTTTTCCAGTCTACATAAGGTGACACAAACCTGTAATAAACATCACATGACACTTATGAACATTATTCACCTATGTTTAGGCCTCTCTGGACTGTTTTGATCCCAACTAACACACACACTAGAGACCTTTCACTCTTTAGAGATCTCAGAGAACAATATGAGGTTTGCTACTTGCCTGTGGTAGAATGCTGCCCCAGTGAGCACCATGGAGTACTCATTGGTCCACTTGGACGTGTAACCCCATCTGGCCTTTCCCAGGTCCCAGTAGTGGCTACGAGCCGGGTAGCCCACGATCCTGTCAGGGAAACTGTGCCAGACAATGAAGGCGAAGTCAACCTGTAGCCACCAGTCGACAGAGACAAGAACAGAGAGCAGAGACAGAGAAAGAGCACAATTACAGATGCGAATGACTCAAGGTCCCCAGTGCTGTTCTGGGATGAGAGCTTGGTAGCCAAAGTGCATGTCAGCCATATTGGGAGGCCACAGTGTGGAACAAAAACAGCCAATTCAGCATGATTTCTTTTGAATTTGCTAAAAAATTGTTATAGAACACTGTAATGAATAACCAACAAAACTCTGAACAGGGATGTACAAAGAACAAGGAGGGGTGGCCTGCCACTATAGAGGTGCTTTCCTATACTGTGATTACACACATTAGTGTCATGATGTCATGTTCTGAAACTTTATGTACAGCCTGTTTTTGTGCAAATTCCTGAAAAAATAACACCTTTCCTAAAAGGCCCAGATTGCAATCTGTGAACACCCAAGTAGAAAAACAGACCTGCTTTTTTTTTTTTCTTAGAAAGACATAAATGCTTTGGGAAATAGGAAAATGAATGTTCGACGATAGAAGTTCAAGCCTTGGAAATACTGAAGCACATTTGTCAAAATAAAAGAAGCAGAGACAGATGAAAGAGTAGGTGGAGATGGAGAATAAAAGGGTAGATTGAGGTGGAGAGAGAAAAGGTAGATAGAGATGGAAGTGGAGAGAGAAAGACAGGGCAGCGGGGGCTTGGAGCAGGTCTGTCCTAGCGTGTAGATTAATTGTCGTGGTGGCCATTACCTCGCCGCACGATTTATGATATCATGCAAATAATCCACCCTTCAGGAATTACATTCTAATAATGGCCTCACTAGTGGCTCACATTATTTCTGACAGACCGCAATTTCCCACATTCATAACATGTCTGACTTAATTATGGATTTGAAGTATGCGAACATGATGAAGGATATGCAGGCAGAGACCTAGGAAACTCACTGAATCAGTCCTTTCTTACGGCCACCCGGGAGGGACAATATTGATCGGCGTGGCTGATACTCTTGACTTTTTTCCCTGCCTCTGTCTCATCCGCAGCACAATAACACCCGGGATGACAAAGTTCACCAGCATGCAGCAACCCTGCGGCGGCTCAAATGAGGTGGCATTTGCGTGTTCTCTCCCCCAATACCAATCTGGCTGCAGACAGATCAACTAAGCAGGTTCCCCAGTGTTGCGGACACTGTGATCGCAGTTTGTTTGAGAAGAGATATAATGTGCCAGCCAGGGAATGATCCTGTTGATGCTGTCCTAACAGTCGGGGTGTGTGACTGGGGTCCTATCTGGGCTCTGCAACCAGTCAGATATGTCTAGTGAATGAGTGTAATAAAAGCCTATTTGACCACGTTCTTTATCTTCACACTTTTATCAACCATTACACTTCCTGGGTAAAATAATAAGGTACAGTAATTAATGGGTTTAGGCCTTGCAATTATGTGAGTTTCTTGGGCCGTGTGTGAGAGGCTCTAGCACAGTTTTCTATGCAATGTGCATATGTATTTTTTTCAATTACAACTTTTCAATTAAAATGCACTGTGTGTGTAAACAGAGTCTTGCACAAGTTCGGGTACCAGCGGGTTAACTGCAGATGAACCGCAAATTATAATGAAACGGGTGAAAAATGTTGTGCTGTGTCGCAGGAGAGCGCAGGTCTAATTTGCGGTTTACATTAGGCTACAAAACAATATGTGCAACAAAAAAAATATAGTTCTAATTCAGTGAAATAATAATAACAATAAAAATAAATCAAGATGATACAAGCCTGGCATGTGTGCTCACATGGATAGAAACTTTTTGAGTTTATTGTTTGGCTGCCGCTGTTGAGCAACAATTTTATTTGGCTCTGCCTTCAGCTGAAGTCACTGTTTGATTGTCGTGGCAATAAGGCTGTTGTATTAGCCTAAAAGTTTGTATTTAATTTTGGCTATCTGACTGATTTTCTTTCCGGTTCGGTTTAGATGTCGGGTTTATTTATAGCGGGTTGGTTCGGATGCGGATTTCTTTTTTTAAAACTGTGGGAAAACGGGTCGGATGCGGGTTTAAATATGACGGGTACAGGCGGTTGCGGTTTGTCAAAATCAGAACCGTGCAGGACTCTGTGTGTAAGTGCCAATTACTGTGGCCCAGTATTAAGAAGATGGGGCAGAGGTTTCTGCCTTACTCTCTTTCTCCTTATATGTGTGTGTTCCCCTCTCTCTCTGTGTGTGTGCTCCTGCATGTGTGTATGTGTTTCTTTCCCTCTCTCTCTCTCATTCTCTCTGTACTGTATGTGTGTCTCTTTCACTCTCTCCCTTTTTCTCTCTGTCTGTGTGTGTGCCTGTTTGTGTGTGTGTCTTTATCTCTATCCCTCTGTGTGTGTGTGTAGGTGGGACTGGTTCAAGAACCCTTACGAGGTCCTCGTGAAACTTTTGTTCAGCGGGCTCTGGACATTTTGTTTCTGGCATGAAAGTAAAGGGCCTCCTGGGTTGAAAGTAAAACCAGGCATTAATAAAACAGCATGGGAATGAAGGATAGATAATGGAGACCAAACATGGCTAACTTTCCCGTTAATTGAGCTCCTCTGAGCTCTCTTAATGACCTCCTTGGCTGTTCATCTTTACTGAGGCAGCGTCATTATGCTCAATGGATTATGTTTTTGAGTTTAAACTATAGGCTATGTATTGTATTGAGATTTGATATTATTTCATATATAACACAGATGCAATGATAGCACAAAATACATTAATTTATCATTTCATATTTTTAGGAATGACTTGTAATATTAATCTAATCATTGGAGTAGCACACTAAATAAATACTTTGAGACTATTGAAAATAGTGTGTGAAAATAGCAGACAGACTGCAAACTTTAAACACACTAAAAGAAATGGTTCAGGGAGATCACTGCAATGAACTTGCCGGTCTACATTCCAGTGTCCAATGGCAATAGAGACAGAGGTTGTGAGAAATGTTTCCCAGTGCTCTCCTATGGTTCTCCCCACCTTCCTCCATCTGCCCTGGGCAGTACTACAGTAGTGTAGGGTTAAATAACACTGGCTAGCATGCTAGTGGCCTGGAAATTGTAGGTTTGAATTCAGGCTGCCACCGTTGTGCCCTTGAATTGCTTTAGGGGAGACTGGCCCTGAAGTAACTGTTAAGTTGGCAAATGTAAGTGGATTAAAGTGTGTGCTAAATACATTAATGTAAAGGGCCTGCCTCATGTGTGTTTGTAGTCGTGTGGACCTTCCTCCAAATAGGACTCACTCTGCTCTGATACCCCTATGATCATTAGCCAGAGAATGGATGCTTTCAACAAGCCCCTCTTGCTACTTTAAACAACATGGGTTTCATTAGCCCCTCTCAGAGTTGGCAGAATGCTCTCCGAATTTGCATTTCACAGTGAGGGAAGATTCTTGAGTTAGCGGCACCCGCATAAAGACGGCATCTGGAGGGTTTGTAGGGATTAAAGCAAAAAACTTCCTCGGAGACGGAAATCTTTAATCCATGGGTTCATTATTCTAAATGTTTGGAAGACTTCAACCACACATTCCAGCACATATCTCATATCTGATCTAAACATTCTTTGCAACAAAGACAATCATGAATGTGTAGCACATATTTTCTAACAGTAAATTATGAATTGTTGTCATGACTTTATACAGACACCTACTTCTCTCTCTTGCTTGTGCATTTAGTGTGCTCCCACACAGCAGAATCAAGCAGCTCCCCTCCCATTCCAGTGACTGAATCAAACATGACAATGACAATGACAATACATCTATGAGTACCTAGGCTGCTCTGTCTGTAATGACGACAAGCTTACATACAGCTAGATGCTGTGGGGAGATAAGAAGCTCTTGATCTATGGACACCTTAGCTTCTCTCTAGCATGAGGACTGGTTTACATACAGCAGGATAGGGAGATACAGTAGGGAGTGATGGTTAGCCTGAAGGTCTGGGTCTCCATTATGTTTCCACCAGTTCAGATCTTTCAGGATCTTGTGACCATTAGCTAGCAGTGCTCTAAGAATCATCCAGAATGTTATGATATCATAGCCAAACATCTAAATCCTCACCATCTACATCATCAACTGACCAGGTTTATATAAGCTATTCGCTAATCTCCATGTTAGGTTCATAAAATAATAAAAAAGTAGGACAAAAAACTTAAATAACCTACTAACATTCAGACATATATTGCATACATACATTTTATTTATTTTTTCCTATAGTTTAGCGGAGTACCACTAGGAACACCTAGCTGGAACTCCTTTATAACTGCATGCCTAAACTGAACAATAAATTGCTAATCAAGTCAACAAGTGCTCAGATGAATAACAGAGGACACTGACTCCATAGTGTTCCTCTCAGAATGTGTAAAACCAACCAAGAGCGTTTAAAATCTGTGGTAAAAAAAGGTAGGTATGCAGGCTGTGGGAGGAGATGGGGGTCATGATCATTGATCAAATCTTAAAGGCCAAAGCCAGAGAGCAACATGGACCCTCTGTGAAGCCAGCCCTTTATTTTCACATGAGCCATCTGAGAAAGCAGAGTGTTTCTTTTGTGGAGAAACAATACCTTGGCAAGGCTTCAAAGGTGGAGAGGGTTTGGCCAGCAGTGAGGGATAGGAGGAGGGACCCCCCCACCACCACCATCACAAACATTGCTGCCCTGTTACATTACTATCAAAACAGGCCGAAACACCTAGCTGATGCTAAAAGTTCCTAATTGAATGCATGATTGAGGAGTGAATTAAAGTATTAGATTTCACTCACTCACGTTTTCTCTCTCTCTCCCTCTCTCTCTCCCTAACACACACACACACACACACACACACACACACACACACACACACAGAAAGACACAGAACAGCTATCAACAGACATTCTACTGTATGTTCAATACTATCAATCAACAGCAGAGTCTCATATTAACAGTGAATCACACTATTAATTATGGATAATATTGTTAATTTTTAAAAACAGGCTGGATGTTGTTTTGCACTTGCAACTTTATCAAGTACAATAATTCTGAAAACATTAACACTGATCAAATGTATAATATATTTACATGAGTTAGAGTTATTTAGAGGAGTCAGCAGCGAGTCATTGCTCATCTACGTTTTTCACAGGGACACTTTCATTTATGACCCCAGTACTGATTCACGGTGGGCTATGGCTTTAACAGGGCCTTGAGTGTAACGGTGAAGCTTCATACAGCCAGCTGGCATAGGCTCAATGCTCACAAATTCAAATGTTTCTGTTTCCAAAGGAACAAAGATGGCAACCAGCTTTCCGCTGGCTTGCTTACATGTTATTGGCACCTTGTCAGACACAAGCTATTTGTCGTAAAGCCTCAGGTATCCCAACAATGCACACAAGGAATTAAACCATCTCCTACTCACCTCATTGGTTGACAAAACGGAGTCCTCATCCAGACTCAAGACTGCATCCGTGAGGATAGCATCATGGGGGAAAAAGCGACTGCTCATCGTCTGGACAAATAGAGTGATAGAGAGAAAACGAGAGAGAGAGAGAGAGTACAGGAAAAGTTTCCATTACAGTGCCTGGTGGGTATTAAAAAATATATAATGATATTAGCTATATGGCGTTATTAGAAAATAACTTTTTGATGTGATGGTGAAGGCACTGCTAGGCTAAAATATTAAGTAGTCTATTGCAAAGGGTGTGAAAAATGAATTTTCAGACATCACTGTAATCCCACTCTTGCCAAGGTGCTAGTTCAGGTCATGGCTAATGTTCTAAGACTCCTGCCTCCCTGTATGGGATTGTCAGGAGGCCATGGAGATGTAAGGCTTTTTTGGGGTGATGGTGTTGAGGGGGGAGGGGGTGGGGGTGTACAGAAGGTGGATAAATCTTTTTTGCCTGGCCATGTCATTCATCACTCATATGAATGGGAGTGTACCTGGAGACCAACATGTTGCCTTCTCAACCCCTCGTTTAAAAGACTGATGGCTTTGGCATTTCTGAGCAATAAAACATGGCTCTTACAGACTTTGTTGCTAGGGGCCCTGAACGCTACATTAGCATCTGCTCTGATTAAATCTGAGGAATGTCTTATGTACACACAGTCACTAAGATAACATCCAGCTGTTTGGGGATCAGTCTAAGTGGTAGTTGTTCGTATGCAGCACTACAGAGAGGTTTCAAAATGTGGTTTTTAAATCCCTCTCGCTAGAGCAGACATGACATTACAAACACTGCTTGCTTGTGTGACACCCTCCTAGATAATCTTTCCACCAAAACATTTAAACTTAAAACAGTAAGTTCAGGAAAGTACAGCATTGTTTTTTGTGGTAGTGAATAATGGAATCATTGTGTGATTTGACAAAAGAATTAAAAACATGTTTAACATTACAAAAAAATAACTAGCCTAAAAATCTAATGGTTTTGCTATGCAGGGACATATAAAATGAACCTTAGTAGCCGTAGAAGCTATTCAACAAGGTTTGGTCGGGCCAATCACATTACTCTATCCTAGCACAACGTGCAGCCGCAGTCTTACAGCATTGCTTGACTATCAGCCAAAGCCAGACTATTTGGCTGAAAAATAACTTGAGGCCCTATAGAAAAGAAATAGGAAATTATATTAGCAAGGAAGAAATCTGTAATTTGACAAACAGAAACTTCCTATGTTCCTTCCAGTGTTTATCAGACAGCATTTATTAGATTCTACACACCTCCTTGTATCATCTTGCTGTGTGTAGTGAGTGTCTGTGACTGCATGTGTGAGTCAGGGTATTTGTATGTGTATGTGTTTGTGGTGTATGTGTGTGTGTGTGTATGTGCTTGGGAGACTGCAAACACACTGGGACCCCACAGTCAGCGTTTCCTGCCTGGGTGGCGAGGCCCAGTCTAATCCCTACCCTGTGTTTGCATATATGTACCCAGGAGCTTAGGAGTCACAGAGGGAGAGGGAGAGAGAGGGTGAACCCTATCCTATAATATAGTAATGCACTTGACATTGAGCTTAAGGGGTCAATGTAGCAGGTGTGTAAGCACTTGTGCACTGGGCTCTGTGGGAAAGCCATTCATCAGCGCTGTTTGCTATCGACAGGAGCTTGTTGCCCAGGAGATTAGCCTCAGCTAGCCAAAACAGATGCGAGGGCCGAGGAAACAGACATTATGGAGAGAGAGAGGGAGAGAGAAAGAGAGTTACAGAGACAGGGTTAGCTGCCACTGACTGGAGAAAAGTCTGTGTGTGTGTGTCTGTGTATGAGAGAGAGAGAGAGAGAGAGAGAGAGAGAGAGAGAGAGAGAGAGAG
>JAGFZM010000015.1:188316-209136 GCA_017657215.1 Limnothrissa miodon
GAGAGAGAGAGAGAGAGAGAGAGAGAGAGAGAGAGAGAGAGAGAGAGAGTATGACCTTATCATCCAGACAGTAGTTAAACTTACATGGACAAACCCAAACAGAGGAGAGACCTGAGGGTAGGAGAGGAACTCACCTCTCTGACTTCTCCGTTTGCTCATCACTGTCAGAGCCTCTACTCTAACATTCCACCATAGACAAGAACATTCTTTCAGAGACATTTTTCCTGGAAACTGTCATTTGTTGTTCAATGCTGTCTAACCAAAGCCTTCGGTCTAGGAGATCTTTAGTGCCTCCCAGCTCCGTTGAGGACTCTATGCAGCAGTAGACAGTCACACAGAATTCTGGTGATTTGTCACTGCCATAAAATTGCTAACATTAGGTCAACTGTATAAATTAAGTGTAAATTAAGTATAAATGAAATGCATTTTCATTAGAATAGTCATTGGGAAATAGTAACAGAGCTAATAGTTACTCCATAGTTACTGGTTTCTGAAGTATAAAGATGGCAATAATACAACTGTCTAAGCAGTGGGTCTAGAAAAGGAAAAATTAAAAGGCTAAACAATTGCAACTGTATGTTAATGCAAAAACAAACAAACAAGGACATACTGGTACATAAGAAAAAAATATCAGAATTATTTAGTCCCTTTGCCAAAAAACAATTATATTAACTTTAAGATATAGCCTACTTAAGAAAATAAAGATTCTCTGAAGCACAATGTTTACAGTAAAGTTGCTGAAACTAGTATCCAAGAAACCTCATGTCTCTCAACAATAATTTCTTCAGATTGCTTTTCTCTTTTCATCTCTGACAGACACAACTGCTGTGGGACATCACTTCCGGCAGCGTCCCTCCTGAAAGTGTCATATCAGAATAATGGCAGCAATATCGCCACAATGAGGCTCCATTTAAAAAGTACTTCTTTCAAACTCGCTGCCAGCTCACTTTCTCTTTCTCTTAAAGACTCACCACTTCTTTCTAATTATAATCAAGGTGATCAGATGGAAAACAGACTTCTTTAATACAATCAGAAAGAAAAATATATTTGAGTGTTGTTTGACAAACTAGTTGACGCTGAGATTTCTGCTGCGGCATGGTGAAAGGTCGGTAAATTGCTGCCGGTTTTGGAGCCACGGTGCAGGAGAACAGCTGACGTGTGCTGTCATTAGGTCCCCCTCTTATGAACTATTTATCAGCCTTTCAGGGCACGCAGGACAAATGACAACAATTGGGCATTGCTGGAATACGGGCCAACGAAATAAATCACTTAACTGCCTGTGATGGAGTGCGTGAGGAACTGAATCTCATTTCTGTTAGAGAAACTCTTGGCATGAATGATCCGTTGTATATAAACAGTGAAAAGTGTTTCTTTATTATTTGTGATTCTGATGATGTTTTGAATGGAAGGCAAGAAAGGAATCTGTGTTTAATATAACCATGGCCCATTAATACAGATGTCCTAGCTACCTCTGAAGGATCTCAGATACAACACAACCAAAAATAATAACAACAACAACAACAACAAAAACACTATTCATAACACACTCACTATACTTAAGGTAGAGTAAACTATGATTCAGCCTTGTGAAAACTTACCATTTTGCCCTATGCTCTTGCCCTTTGATATGACAAATACAGCTCTGCCACTTAATTACTTTTTCCTAGAATCTAAAAATGTAATATTTGATGATTCTTGTGTACATTTCCTCCTACAAGGCATTAAACAGGCCATCAGATATCCTCTGTGTTCAATCAGCTTGTAGAAAATCTGATTTGATATCAAGTGACTTGCATATTATTCTCCATGAGAAAAAAAAAACGCCATCTAATATTCTGAAACCGTAGAAAAAAGTTTGTCTTCGTTTCAGTATCAGATTTCAACTCACCACAGACTTGATGGTTTTCACAAGATCTAGCCTAAGGTTAGGTGACTGTGTAGTAATGTTTTGCAAGAAAATCTACATTTGCATGAAATTTCAATCCTTAGAAGCCATTATGATAAAAGCCATCAGAATAAGGACTCTTTAATGTACAGCTCACAAGATAGCCATCAGAACGTCTAGCCTCTATTTTGAGATTTTTCCTCCACTTTTCAGCTGACTTACTTAACAGAATGGAGCTTATGAAATATTAATGGAGCCTTGTAACTGCTTTATAAATGATTATGGTTTAACACTGGCCATTGTCCTAATGAGACCGCTCCATGATACATACCCGTGGGCTGCAACAGCCCCCCCCCACCACCCCAATCCCAAAATCCATCTCCGACACGGGAGGGAGAGAACCACCTTATATAAATCCTTTGTGCCTAATAAACCTTGGAACCCTGGCCCAGTGATATTGAGCATCTAATGGAGAACTGGTGTGAAATTGGTATTTCTGCAGTGATTGCGGTGGCTGATTAGGAAATCGTTGCATAGCGACTTATTGATCTAGTAGCTAATATGACAGAATCACCTTCATCCATTACATTAAATGCCACCTTAAGTTCGACGAGTGTAATTATGCTATTGACTCATAATTGCAGCGGATGAATTATTTAATATAGAGTCAACCTAAAAATGCAGCAGTGCAGCACTTTGAAAAGAGCCAATGGGATGTCTACAGGGGCAAGCTTGGAAACACTACTAGGATGGATTACATCACTCCTGCATATAAAAATACCTGATCAAAGCCAAAACACAATCGCTAGATTTCAAAGGTCATGGCACCACGACATCTATGATCCACGTTCAACTCAAGATTTTACACATTAACAGTAACACATGTAAAACTGTAAAAGCTCATAACCTGAGATTATGTCAAACACACTCCTTGGTGGGTACATTTTATTGTCCATTTTTATATGAAGACAGGGCATTAAAGCAAGTTATAAAGTCTGAGTCAATCCAGTCTGACTCCCTGTTGAACTTCCAGCAGTTTCCGCCTGCACGGTCTCGTAAGGTTATCTGAAAGCCCAGCTGTTGCTGTTGATGCCAGAGCTGCTCTCTGCTATCCAGTCTGGCATCTCCTCCAGGTCCTCTCTCCTATGCTCTTTCCCACCCTCTTTCTCTCTCTCTCTCTCTCTCTCTCCATCCAAGCTCAGATGGACATCTTCAGGGATTGTTTGTCCTTCAGTCTGATCGTCTCTTCTTTCTCTCTCTCTCTCTTCCTCTTTTCCTCCTCCACTGCCCCAAAGCAATGTGAACAGGATTCCTTTAACTGGGCCCACAGAGGCAAAGACAGCTCATCACTGTAGGTTTGATCTCTCTCTCTCCCCTCCTCTGTCTCCCTCTCTCTCCTCTCTTTCTCTCCCCCTCTGTCCAGTGTCAACGCATTCTCCCTTAGGGCACAAATATAATGTGATACTGAGGAGGCTGTGTCACTGTCTCACACAACTCTGCCTCTCACTGTCTAACTCACTAACTTTCCTTCTTTGCTTTTCTTTCTCCACCTCTTTTCTCAGCCAGCATCCTCTGAATATCGCTTACACGTCTCTCTTTCTCTCTCTCTCTCCCACCCTTCTAGAAACCTCTAAACAAACCTCAAGAGACAGTATATGCTTTAGACACACTTGAGTAAAAAAGGCTGAATAAAGGATCAGAAAGATACTGCTTAGCCCTCGCCCTCCAGTTAACAAGCAAAGCCCTCAATCATATCAACAACTGGCATTAACCTAATACACACGCTATGGAGTCCAGCCCAGGACTCTCTATTCTGCTCAATTCTATTTGTCTATTACATCTTCTGTATTTTTCCTCTATGTTCCATTGCGTTATTACACATGCGGGCCATTTGGCTCCATCCCATTGGTGAGGATCTTAACCTTAGCATTGTTTCAGAGAGTCTCTGTTAGCCCCAAAGCTATGCCACTAGAAGCTGTACTGTTGCACTCAGAAGGTTGAGGGGGTGGGGGTGGGAGGGTGTATGGACCATGGGTCAGAGAGAGATCATCATGTTCTCAGACTGGGGCTAACACTTGCAGTCAGCAACCCTTCTGCATTAAAAAATCATCTGGCTAGAGTTACAATTATTCTGTTGGAGAACAGACAGAGACTGCACTTCTGCAGTCATCCCAGCACAGACCGGGCACTTAGGAAAGAGCTGAGCTTTAATATTTTACACATTAAGACAAGAGTTTGACTTGGGTAACCTGACCAAGAATCACTCAAGAAAAACTCCCTGAGCAGAAAGATCTAGCCAGGATAGCGCCACTCATTTTGGCATTTTGACACACCACTAGGTCAGAGATCTATCAACAGGGTTGGGTTTTCATTGTGTAAGGACTTCTGTGGACCAATCAGAAAACAGAGGGAGGGATGAATGTTACGACAAAGCAGTACTGATTAGTTGAAGCAGAAAGTATCCGCCCACCAGAAAGAAAACATATCCCAAATAGGGAGGTTCCAGATGCTTTTCAAACAATGTAAAAGAATTTGGTGCATTAGACTAATACTAATTAGATGCACACAGGCTATAGTAGCTTCAGTCTCCAAAACAATCAGGATTCATGTATTTCTGGCATTCTGGCATCTGAACTATTCCAGTATTCTCATTCCAAGCCCAAATCTGGAATGTTCTTACACCTCTTTGCTGAACTGGCTTCTTTGCGTTGGGCCTCGGGCCCTTGGCTTACTGTAAGACCCTTCTTCCTTTACACTGAGGGTCAAACAGAGGGTACTTAGGTTTAGAGTTCAGGCTCTATCCTTAGGATACTAAGGGATAAGGAGAGAGAAAGAGAGAGAGAGAGAGAGAGAGAGAGAGAGAGAGAGAGAGAGAGAGAGAGAGAGAGAGCAGAGAGAGTGCTGGAGAAAGAGAAGAGCATGTGATAAGAGGGTGTAAGAAAAAAGAAAGAAATGAAAGTGAAAAAAAAAACTGTTGGCATCTGTGCTACTCTTCTTTTGCCTTCAGTCACAGCTGACAGCAGACACAGACAAAGAAGAAGAGAGAGAGGAAAAAAAGAAAGAGAGCATGGAAAAAGTAAAAGTGAGACACTGACAGTACAGCAGAGAAGAAGACCCATCCAGTGGGATTCAATGCTCCTGGCTCCCTGTGGCCTACATTACTAAATGAATCATGAGAGACTGCCAGGGTCACTGGAAGACTGAACTGCCCACTAAACCCCCCTACAGACAGACTCTCTATCTCTCACACACACCCACACACACACACAATCCTGGGGGCCCATAACATGCCCTAAGACCAAAGGCCTCCTCACTGACCTGGCTGTTGTCTTGATGACAGTGGGCTTAGGCAGGATGCCTAAACTCTGTAATTACTGTATACAATTTAAATGTCTTGCACTGACCTGAGATCAGCTTTAGGGGGATGTGAGAGCATTTTGAGCAGTGTGGGTCAAGGCCCATCTGCTGGACTGCACTAAACTAAGCAGACGGAAAACAAAGACTTGTGAATGAGACACTAATATAAAAACCCATTCTTAATTCTTCAATTATTTATTTATTGACATGTACAATTAGCAATGAAATAATGTAACTGATCAAAGTAATTATGTTTAAGCTAAGAGGCTGCTTGGTCTTCACTGACACATTGTGTGTGTGTGTGTGTGTGTGTGTGTGTGTGTGTGTGTTTGTCTAGGGTGAGTTAGGGACAGAGAGTCAGAAAGACACAAATAAAGACACAGCCAAGGACACAAAGGGCCCGATTTTCAAGTTCAATCACGCATAGTCTGAAGTCTAAAACGCAGTTCTCTTTGGGGGAGGGGCCAGTGCAGAATGCTATATTGCCTGTAGGAAAAACTGGACATCGCCTGGCGCATAGTTCAAATGGGTTGTCTTAAATGAGTAAATTAGTCATGGGTGTGTTTGGGGCGTAGCATGTTACAAACCAATAAGAGTTCACCCTCATTCCCTTTAAAAGTCCGGCGCACAGCGCATTCCATGTTCCATGGCGTATTATGTAGGCTATTATGATGGCGGATTATACTTGGTGAAATGTTTTCATGTGAAGAAAATGTGTGCGAGGTGAAGGCATGGGAGATTTACAGTATGTATAATATTAACTTAAATGATGTTCTGGAGTTGTAGCCTAATATGTACAATCTTGTTTCTTGACAATCTCGCTTGAAAAGTGTATTTACATCCCTATGTGTCCGCCACTGGTCAATATTAATTCTCAGTACTTACTGCAATCAAGGTTTTACTGCAAACTAAGGTTTTACTGCAAACTAAGGTTTGCAAATATTATATATTTTAATAAAATGACCATGGTGTGATGTATGTGATGTACATTTGAATTTTATATTTCGAGGACTGGGCTGCTGCTTGCTCCTTCTGATGAAAGAAGCAGCTTGTGCTTGCACTCTTCCATATCCCAAAGCACTAAGCGCCCGTAAAATAGCCTTTGAACAATGCACAAATGATTCCTGACCAGGTTTTTTCTGGTCAATAGGGAATTCACGTTTAAAATACAAAATTCGCGCAATGCGCTGCACCACACCCCTTATTTTCAATGACACGCCCGACAGAGTGCAAAGCCATATGCTATATTGACAACATACATTTCTGCCAGAAAAAAGAATGATATTTCTGCTGGGAAAAAGAACAATGCACTCGCACAAAATAGCAATGATAGGTCGCGCAAGTCGCGAAAGCACTATCGGGCCCAAACACAGCCAGAAACAGAAACAGAAAACAGAAAATGTCATGTCACTTAAAAGATGGACATCTAACCAGATTACTGGAGAGCTCAATTGCAATAGCGAAGAGTGGTGGAAACAGGCTGTGTTATGTAGCCCACTGAGGTGTCTCGAAACACATCTAACAAGTCCTGACAGACACACAGACAGGCAGACTGAGCTGCCAAAAAAGACAGACAGACGGCAAGACAAACAGCAAGGCAGGCAAACAGACAGGCAGACTCAGCTGAGGACAGATAGGCAGACAGACTGACAGGGAGACTGACATGCAGACAGACAGACAGACAGACAGACAGGTAGGCAGACTGAGCTGCAGGCAGAGAAACAGACAGACGGGCAGGCAGGCAGACAGTGCTGGATGAGAGCTGCTGGTCATGGGCTCCTGGAACGCTGAGGAGCTGAGAGGTGCTGAAGGCAGCCTGTGCCCTTCCTTGAGTTCTCATTACAGCCTCCCACACACAGCTGTGCTGAGGCGGCCGCACTCTCACCCACACACACACACACAAACACTCTTTCTCTCACCCACACTCATATACACACTCTCTCCCTCTCTTATACACACACACACACACACACACACACACACACACACACACACACACAGTATGTCTAAACAGAAATGCAGTATTTTACATGCAGTATTTTTATGCAATATTTTACACACAAGCCAAAAGCATTAACACATGTCCACATATACAAGGAACAACGTATTCGTAGTCTGCTGCATTTTGATTGGTGAACCTGTCAGAAGCTAATGTGACAGTCTCTAACACATCCAGTCGCTGACTATTTGAGTATATACAACCATTGCAGAGTTGTACATGGGCACGGACACACAGACACACACACACACACACACACACACACACACACTCACACACAAAAAAACACTTTTAGAAGGCAGGTAATTCACCAATCCATTTGAGAACTAGATTAGCTACCCAATCCACTGGCATTCATCCAAATCTGGCTATTCCATTGCACCCCTGAACTCACCCACCCAACTGACTTCTCCCACTGTGAACACTTGCCCTGGACGTGTCCTCAAACCAGCGCCTTTGTCGTTCCTCAGGGAGGAGACAATTACTTTGAAACAGCTGTCTTGTTATGTTGAAGTACCCAGGGAAAACAATTAAGGGCCTAAGATGCTTTCTATAAAACACTGTTTATTGTTATGGCGGACAGGGCCATTGTGAAAGGCATTTGTGCTGAGGAAATGGAGTGAATCATTTGGATGGCACATTTGCTGTAGCGTTTTACACTCCAATGTGAGACCTAGGAGGCTGAGAGACAGGTCTGGAGTCAGCACTGTGCCAGGATTAAAGAAACAGCTGTGTTTGTGCATTGATGTGGAAAAGAGAAGGAGAGAGAGAGACAGAGGAAGAGAGAGAGACAGACAAACAGAGAGAACTTGTATGGGTGTGATTGTAGGAGAAGAGAGTAAGAGAATAATGCTGGGCTCAAACTACACGATTTAAAAATCGTATACGATTTTGACGTCGGGTTGCGCCGCACACATAAAGAGAATCACAACCGACAATCTTGTCTACAGTCGTAAACACGCACACACTACACAATTGGAACCAGTCTATGATTGGAACGCCCTACATTCCATTTCCATTCGTAAATATCAAACATGTTTGATATCTACGATTCCTATCTTAGAACGTCGGACACGACAAAGGAAACTGGGCCGACAATCGCTTACGATTCGCCTGGGGACTGATCGTAAGGGGGGGAATCCTGTAGTTTGAGCCCAGCATAAGAGCAAGCACACTTGTATGGATGTGTTTGTATGAGAATAAGTGTGAAAGAAGAAGTGTGTGTGTGTGAGGGAGAAAGGTAGGAGGTGGGTGAGCACCTGTATGGATGTGTTTATAATAAAATGAGAGTGAGAGATGAATTGTGTGTGAGTGTGTGTGTGTGTGTGTGTGTGAGAGAGAGAGAGAGAAAGAGAGAGAGAGAGAGAGAGAGATTGTGGGGGAGTGAGTGTGAGATGAATGTTGAGGTGTGTTTCAGATGCATGTATGGGAGAGAGAGATACAGAAGAAAGAGAGAGAGAGTGAAAGAAAGATAGAGAAATAGAGATCATCATCATTGTTTATTCAGAGAAAATTGACTGAGCATCAAGCTCTTTTACAACAATGCCCTAAATATGCTATCAACCATGGGTTAACCCTAACCCTAACAACAATAACAACAACAAAAAAAAAACAAAACAAAGAAAATACAAAAACTGATACAGGGAATATCTAAATCAAATAAACAGTCCTCAGACAGTCCTTCTACATCTGAAACAAAGCAAAGCAAAGAGACGCAAAACAGGAGGGTTTTATCTCTTTGAGCAAATCACCCCCTTCCTGGCCCATTGCTCGGCTCAATTTGAAATTCAAAATTAGTTTGTTCTATATTTCTACACTTTCTACACATAATACAACCAAAACAACAACTAGACATTGTTAGTAGCATTTCAACTATGTGTGTATGTAATGTGGGTAGCCCTAATGCAATAGTTAGCTAGAATGAGGTATACTACAGCTTAGCAAGTAGCCTCTCTTTAAAAATGACCTTTTTGAACATATTTAAGATGTAAGCTCAAAAACCCTTCAAAGTATGTGAATAACTGCTTTCAGCAACATGGATGTGATCAAAACTTTGTTTATTTGCTAGCCCACTTTTTTTGATAAACAATAACATTTACCCTAAATAAATGCTAAAAGATCTTTGTCGACTCTTTTTGACCACTCAGCAAGTTTACAAGTTTATATGTTATACATAGATCAAAAGCATTAGGAAGGGTTTTTGTTTAGGGATAATGGGCTTCCTTATTGGTATACTGTAATAAACTGTATGTGTATATTAGTCTGAATTTTTATGTGTACTGTGTCAAAACACAAAGATACCATACACACACACACACCCTGTTGAATGGTGAAAAAAAAACTGTTTTTGAATTTTGGAAAGCTTTGAGAGGTAATGGACACATGAAAACACCTATATGCACCTATTAGAAATGGATGTGTAACACTTATGTTATTTAATGTATCTGCTCTTTAAAAAAAGCAGAGAACCCAAGTTAATTTTCACCTTCTTTGTGAGGTCAAACACCAAATATTTTATCAAGCCAAATTCCAAGACATTTATATTGAACAACTTGCTCAATTTGTGTTCCATTTAGGTAACATACCCTAAAATCACTGAGATAACACATTCTTGATCTGGTAAATAGCCTAGCAAGTTAGTCCAAGAGCAAAAACAGATGGTGTTCATAAAAGAGAGAAAGAGAGACGAAAGAGAGTGAGCAAGCAAGTGAGAGATTGGGATAAGCGGCGTTCTAACTTGCAGTTTTTCCTAGCGATGCTGTGAGCCGATGTGAGAATGCTGGCCGCAAAGGAAACCCAGCCACATTGATCCCCAATACCAGCAACACTTGTTTCAGACTCTACAGGAGAAGCAGGGAGAAGCTCTCATTGAAGCAGGAAGCACCCTCTTTGGTGGTTCAGGGAAAATATATACCTCGTTCCTATTGGCTCTGAGATTTGCCTCTAAACACACTGTGCCGCTAGCTGCCCAGACATGTCTTTCCAATGCTACGAACAAAGAGGCAACTGTTGGTTGTTCTCTCTGGGCTTTTTCATTGTTAGAAATAAACATAATCATTTGGCTTTTGGACTGTATTGGGAACTCTCTGCCAATACCAGACGATGAGGTGGACAAGCTGAGAATTTTTTGTTTATTATTATTAGTGCTGCTAAAGCCCAGATGGAAATGTGTGTGTATGTGTGTGAACATGTGTGTGAAACTTGGTTTAAGTCAACACTGACTGTCATTTTCTATTAACACTCCACACATTAACCTCAAGCTAGAGATGTTTATGACAGCAAAACAATACAAAACAAAAAAAAAACAAACAAAAAAAACCCAACAAGACAAAAATGCTTGTGTAAATAAAATCTGGTTGGTGGAGAATGGGGTGACTGTGGAAAATGATCCGGAGGCACAGTCTAGAGCTTAATGCCATCTTAGGAGTTTGTGCCAATGTACAGGATGTCTCAGTGTTTCTGGGAAACAGGGGACGACACATTAAGTCCAGAATTATAAACTTGGTAGCATTGGAGACATTTACCATTGACTGAAGGTTTTCAAAAATAAAATCAGGACATTTTATTTAAACCAGATTGTGTCCTTAAAACGTACATTGTTGCATTGTGGGGAGCAGTCTGACACATTATGGCAGATCTAGTGAAAATCCATATTCAAAGCAATTGTCGGTATGATAGAAGCTCAGGTCTCACTGCCTGCTCACCTGGTTTTGATACAGATTCTCTACTCTCACTCTCCCAGTGCTGGGATTTGCTCCCTCAACTGTGGCTGGCAGGCACAGACGGGAGGCATTGCTGAACCCTTTTGCAAACACAATGGAGGCCCCAGTATTCCCAATCTGGCCTAGATTACCTGTCCAGGTGGCGGAGGTGGCTATCCTCCAGTGGGCCTTTTGTTCTGCGCTAACACAACCCGTTTCCTCCATTTGAAGTAAGGATAAATTTGGATTACACCATCTTAGCGCAGGGTGTTAAGGGTTTATCAGTGTTACATCTGTTTCTATAGGAACCACACTAAACAGAGAGAAGAAGGAATTCAAGGCTCTGAGAGAGCAAATGGTTGTCTCAAATCAACACTCCCTCACTAAAACAGGAGATCTGTGCGCATGGAGCACAAGATGCTGAATTCTGATCTCTGAATAAGGGGTTGCAGCCGTCTTCAGTAGATTAAGTATAGATGAGAATGGATGCGAAATTAAAGTACATCAGCAACTCTGTGGAATGCCTATAACAAGCCTTTAAAATGTCAGGAAGTTTCCAAAGTGTCCATTCATTCACGCTAGAGCTGCTATCGTCGTATGATCCACATATCAGAGGGAACATAACAACACATCAAACATGGTGTTTAAAGGCCCACTATGCAACATTTTTCATTTAATTAATCCATTTCATACTATTTAGGATGCTAAAATTAGTCATTACATGGCGAACGAACGGTGTAGAATGCGCCACCGTGGCCAATAGCGGTAGATACAGCACTTGCAATGTTCAGCAGCGCGGACCGCCTCCAATAGAATGCAGTGCAATACAATGCA
Source organism: Limnothrissa miodon (assembly GCA_017657215.1). Lineage (NCBI taxonomy): Eukaryota > Metazoa > Chordata > Actinopteri > Clupeiformes > Clupeidae > Limnothrissa > Limnothrissa miodon. Next base: position 200,093 of record JAGFZM010000015.1, read on the forward strand.
ATACCGCAGGCTTTAGAGGGAGCTCGTGAGAGAGAAAAACAGAATGTTGCTTAGTGCTGGTTTAAAGTACCCATCTCTCAAGACATTGTGATTTAAATAAAGACATCCACACCCTTTTATGTCAAACTAGAAGAGTGCTGAACTTATACAAATGAAGAGAGCTTTGTAGAGAAGACCTTGAGCAACACTTTACATTTTTTGAGTGATAAGAGCCTGTCATGAGTCGGGCATGTTGTGTATGTAATGACGATTGAAAATGTTAATGACTGTTGTCATTAAGTGTCATTTGGCTTTTTGTAATGTCTGACCCCCGAACAATGCCGACCTTAGATTACATATGTTGTGGCAAGTTCATGATAAATGTCATGTCATATTTTTGAGAGGCTCTTGTCTATCTTACAATCAGTGGTTGCGTTAGACTCTTTCTTTGTCCACAGGGTCATAAAAATTCCGTCATTGTCCATTATTATCCGTCATTGTATTTAAACTTTTAAATGCTGTTATCATAGACAATAGCCTAATGCTTATATTTAATAACTCTTCTTTTTCATTTTAAAACATTCAGAAATAATTCAGATAACAAGAGTTATCTAACCATTTATTTATAAACTTTTGAAGTAAAAAGGTGAACAGAGATTCTGACATTTGGTCACTTGGGAACTCATTTTTTTCCGCTGCTAAAACATTGCAGCTGTTGTGCCTTAACGGGCATATGAACAATGTTATTTGATTATGTAGCCGAGCGAATAACGATTGAAGACAAATATGAAAAACACAAGAAGGTTGAGGTTAAAATCTGAATTGCCCTTTTGTAGCTCAAATCTTCCTTCTGGCCCGCATGGATCTAAATTTGGAACTCGCTTGTGCATAATCAAACGAGTCAATGGAGACTGCCGCCGAGGCAATTGTCATTAAATGTTGCGTCTTTGCCTCCGACAAACGACTTCTCATGGCGGTTATTTTGAAGGCTGAACCCGCGCTCAGCTGCGACACTTGATACTGGAATAACGTCTCGCTACTTTCGTAGCTTCGGTTCTCCGAAGAGTCCCGACGACACACAATTGACATATCACAACCCCAGTTGCGCGCGTGCTGAGCATAACTACAACCAACCCTTTGAAAAAGGGTGCATGCAACTTTGCAGCTGCCTGCAGCCCGCGCAGTCGCGAGCTCTAATAAAGGCAGCTCATATAAAAGTTGCAAACACTCTAATCACCTCCTCTTTCGCCCGAAACATCCAGACCTGGCGACTTGAGGCAAGGTGTATTGTGTGTCGTCGGGACTCTTCGGAGAACCGAAGCTACGAAAGTAGCGAGACGTTCTCCTTCATTCGTCCCTTCCGACACACAATTGAGAGCATACAACCAACCTCAAGGAGCTTCCACTCACATGAGGGAGTCGTAGAGTCAAGTAACAGGCAGCTACCGGCGAGGAACTCCCGCGACACCCGTGCCAGTCACGTCTAGCGCGTAAACCTGACAAAAGTGTAATCAAAGGCCCCGGAGGCATCCTGACAGGTATCTGCCAATGTGCGGTCTCCTCAGGCAGTGCGAGAGCTGTGTAGACTCGTTTGACCCATCCTGGGCAAGGGCACTCAAGCAGATGACCCTGGAGCGAACGCTTCAGGAGAAGACTACAGGAAGACGGAACGGGTTCGGGCAGAGGGTGACCCCTGAGTCAGCCACAGCAACTCCAACAAACGCCCATACGCTTAACTGAGGTTAAGGCAAGTAAGAACGCAATCTCCAGAGAGAGGAACTGTAGAGCGATTGAGTCTAACGGCTCAAGGGGGAAGCCTACCAGACCCCAGACCACTACTGAGAGGTCCCAGGGACAAGCCGACCTAACCGCCGGTGGTTTAGACGCCTGGCACCCTTGTGAAGCTGGAGTCGAGAGGGTGGACCCCAGGGACACCCCACCAAGCCCACAGATCAGCATAGATGGACTCTAATGTCCTAAGTATGGAAGGCGACAGCTCAAGCTCAGTATGTGCTGGAGTAGCGAGAGCACACAAGCAGCTGAGCAGGACAGTGGGTCAAAGCCCCGAGCCGCACATCAAGACTTGAAGCATGCCATAACAGAATGCATAGCTCTTCCGGGCCATAGCACTCTGGACCGAGCCAATCACAGAGGAAACGACCTTGTCCCAGCAGTTTGTCCTGTTCAGGAGCTAGCTGACAGGCTTTGGGGCGGGGATGCTATATCAACCCGCATGCCTGGGAGAGCAGGTCTCATCTCTGCGGTAGCGACAACGGTTGACCATCCAGCAGTGAGGCCAGGCCCGCGTTCCAGCCCTGGGAGGGCCAGAAGCCATCTGGCTGAGCGGCCTGAGCCCATGGTCCAGCCTTGTTAGACATGACCGTGGTAACCACTCCCTGGCGGGACCGCACCTAAGCACTGCTGCGCACAAGGAAGACGGGCGCCTCCAGTGGTTAAACAATTCCCACATTTCACTGGACACTCTAACCTGGCAAGTCCGATGCAAGCATGAGGACATGTCCCTCCACACTGGGCGCTACTGTAGCAGGCGGAGGTGTAGGAGACTCAGTGGTGTGGTGCATCTGGCAGCACACAGCTGACCACAAGCCTGGGGCACAGACCTGTCGTGACCTCTGCTCCAAATCTGAAATGTCACAGACGCCCCCCTATGCCTATCAGTCTCTTAGGGGAGAGAGTGAAGGTTGAATCGACGCACTTCATGAGGCAACGGGGAGACAGAGAGAGGTCGAATTGGAGGGCTTTGCATTCGAACGCTCCGCCTTCGAAGGCAAAGCGGAGAAGCATTGCGCCCACTCGCGATGCCAATGACGCTCTGACGTCGGCTCTACTCACAGGCCGCAGGTCGCCGTGAGCTGGAGCAACAGTCCAAGCCTGACAATCAGGACTGCTCTGTGGGAGAGGTAAGGTAGCAATCCGCAGCGCGACGCTGTCACCCTGCTGAGCTCCCGAGGTGAGGCCTGTAGCACGCAACCCGAGGACTGAAGCGACTTCCTTCCATTGACGTTATAGAACGGTAGGTATCGTCGTCTTCGAACGGTGAGCGTCTACCGAGGTTTCATCTCTTCAGAGTCTGCTGGAGAGGGCACGGAGCTACGGAGGAGCACTGGAGCGGCACAAGGCTAAGCCACAAGGCCTGCTAGCCGCTAGGATGCTAGCAACTCGGGGGCCTGAACCACATGAGAGGCTAGCAAGGAAGAAGAGGGAAGCCGGGGCCTGAGCCACAGGCAATCTAGCCTGAGAGGAGCTAGCTGGCTAGCTGCAGACAGTGAGGAGCTAGCTTAGGGAGCTAGCTCAGTGGAAGAATCCTCCATCGCCGAACCAACGGCGTTTCTGCAGTCTTTCCTGTGAGAATCTTTGTGCGGCATGGCTCTGAGGCAACTCGCACACCGCTTCATCGACGACATCGCGTAATCCTGGGGCACCGAAGACAGTTTGCCGTGGACTTACTGGCGTAAGCCTCGCGGTAAGTGAAGCAAATCCTAATATTTTATCTCGAAGTAGTAGCCTTAAAGGCTGTTTGGTTGGCTAAGTCTAGTTGTTAGCCAAGGGTTGGAATAAGTTAGCTAGAGCGCACAGCGAATACTGGCGTAAAGCCTCGCCAGATTCCGCTGAGGGCGAAAGAGGAGGTGATTAGAGTGTTTGCAACTTTTATATGAGCTGCCTTTATTAGAGCTCGCGACTGCGCGGGCTGCAGGCAGCTGCAAAGTTGCATGCACCCTTTTTCAAAGGGTTGGTTGTAGTTATGCTCAGCACGCACGCAACTGGGGTTGCGATATCTCAATTGTGTGTCGGAAGGGACGAATGAAGGAGAACCAGCGCCACTTCAGCCAAAACTCTAAAGTCGGGAAACATTTCTCCCAGGGAAGCGATGATAAGACGGCAAGAGGCTCTGCCAGCGCGTCTGGCTGCGAGAGTGTGATTCCACAGAATCTGCCGTCTTGTAATGACTCTTTGAATTTCTTCTCCGCCTCACCAGGCTCATTCATCAGGTCATCTAGGCTAGCGAGTGACATGTTCACCACTGGCTGGATGGAGGAGATGTTAACGTACCAGTAGGCTACCTAAATTTATGATTAATCATTTGTCAAAGTTACGAACAGCCAGATTCTTTCGTAGGACGTGTGATAGTGGGGGGTTAATAAAACTAAATTAGGCTAGGCCTATATGTTATAAACAAGAAACAGCGCTATTTTGCCATTGCTATAACACTAAGTAGGAGACAGGGAAGTGACACAAACTCTCTTTTAAATAGCAAAATGACGTGTTTCTTCAGATAATTGAGAAGGAAAACATTAATACTGTAGCCTACATCAGACTGCTAACGGTTTTAAGTCAGAGCGTTGGCTGGAGTGCGACGGGCGCTGAACAGCCTTGCACAGTCTACAATGTAGCTAGATGAGTAGCCCACTGAATACTAAGACAGCCGTAATGTCGGCGCAGATTTAAAGTTGGTGACGGCAATGAAGCTTATGTAGAGTAAGAAACTCACAACTTGCCTATTATTTCAATTTTGTGTTTTATTGTCATTTTTATTATTGGTAATGGTAAAATGACGGACGGCCTTCAGATTTTCCCGTCATGGCTAAAAAAAATCCGTCAATGACAGACATTTGTCGGTTAATGGAATCCCTGCTTACAATGCAACTGGGCCTCGTAAGCATTGTGACCATTTAAAATGTTCTGTAGCTGAGACTCTTTCGTAGAAACTCAGAACTGAGCTGAATGCATTGTGCTCAATTACAGTGAATTATGTTGACAGTCACACCAATCACCAGCAATAGCAGAGTAGAGCAGTGAGCCACATGGCTGTGCTTTCATGGCAAACATGAAGAATATTCAGTCATTTAGCAGAGCCAACATGCTGCTGTTTCCGTTTGTGAGGATCTTCTTGATTTTTACTTGACGGGAAGAGGCACAGAAACAAAAGATCAATGTGGAGACCTTAGCAATGATTCACGGCTCTTGATTTAGCAACACTACCACGTTGAAAAATCGTAATGTTTAGGAGTTGTGACCAAGACACAAGTTCATTACGCCCCCACCTTCATTCTTACACACGATGCACAAGTTTCCTAACATGACTGATCCACAATTGCAAAGACAACACAGCTACTCTTCATCATCATCCCCCAGTTGTAATCCCATTGAGTTTGATCCAGCAAGCAATCATTTCTCACTACAGAATGACCAGACCCTCCATACAAAACAACAAGCAGAATGAAGAGACCTTACCTTTCTCTCTCCCTCAATAACGGTGATAGGCACACTGGTGGAGGGCCACTTGCTCTTGGGAGGTAAAGGCTTGTCACAGTTCCACAGCACTATGATCTGAAGGAGCAAACCCAGATCAGGAATTAAAAACCAATGGCCAACAGGACAGCATGATGGTAGAAAATGTGAATGACTGACTATTTAACAACACTTTTTTTGAAGATTTAAGAATAACATTAAGGCTTTAATTAGCGTGCAGCATAACTTTAATATGAGACAGCTGTCACTTGTAACAATAGGGTAATAAATAGCTGATGTTTGTATCGATGACTGACAATGATATTTTACACATGAACCACAAAGATATTTCCCCAGATGAATTCAATAGTAAAAAAAAATACAAATTACAAAATACAAAGAGAAATTACACAAGAACAGCAACATTAAAGCATTAGCCTCTCTGGCTAATACAATTACTCAGTAATATTGTGTTGTTTATGGGATTCTATATTTCTGCATTTCACAGGATCAAAGGGTGAATGGCTTAGTACCAAAAGCTGAGCAAATTCTACTCAGACCTGTTCCCAGAGTGAGCTGGAGGTAAACTGGGGTCTGCTAAAGTGTCTGGTGAAGTCTGCCTGGGTGAACTCTGACCTGTGCACAGAACTTGGACTTGGCAACAGCGATGATGAGTTTGAGCACCGGCTGCAGCTGGGACTGGAGAGGGGTCACCACCTGCACCACTGCCGTGAACTCCAGGGACGGGCTTTTACCTGCACGAGAACACACACACACGCACACACATTTTAACACACACAAATTCATACACACACACATGCACAGACGGACACACATTTTAACACACATGTACCCCTCCCCCCACCTAACGGGGTGCTGCTGCTCGATACATTGCTCACTCTTCTGGCTGTGCTAAAAGCCTTCCAATCAATCTTGCAGACACGGGGTGCTGAACCGGGTCCCTCCTGTGAGCCGCACAGCTACTTTTCAGTTTGAAGCGCCAAACGGTGTGGTGTGGTGTGGTGTGATAGGGCGCCGAGTGGCCCGGCCCTCAAGATGGTGACAGAGCTGAAGGGGATGTGGGCTTCTCCATCAACTCCTCTGCACACATCCTCACTCCCTCTGCTTCTGATAACCCCTTCCTTCCTTTTTCTGTCTCTCATGTCTTTCTCTTTCTGTACCTCAATTGTTCTCAGTGTGAGCAGATAAGTTAATTGTAAAAAAAAATAAAACAAAATCAGGTTTGTAGAAAACGGACAATGTAATAATTTTACGATATACGTCATTTAAAAATCCCCTGACAAGTTCACAGGCTGATGTCCCAAGAGTCAAGAATTACGTGAAGGAACATGATGTACATGCAAAAGCAAACTGGATGACAACTAGCTTGCATGTAACTCCACACGTAGAATGATGGCAAAGCCTGCATCTCACAGTTCTAACCGCTTGGACCCAGGAAATTAGGGGCTAGCTACTACAATACCTGCTAGCTACTACACATACCTGTGATTACAGGATTGTTATGATGAATATTAGGCCTAAATTATTGGCAAATGCACTCTATTGCATTATCAGGTTTTTACATGTTTTATGAACTTGTGGGAGGATTATTGGGAAGATGATTATATTATCACGTTCTACAAGGTTTCATTTATAACAGATTAGATCAGATCACATTTTTCTTTCATCTGTCAAAAGCAAATGGGTCGATGCTCTATTGAGAGAACAATGACCAAAATGATTTGAAAATCGATTTCAAAACAACCTACATTTGCATCAGCATTTGAAAATCCCAGCAGAACTTGACGCTGAAGTGCTCCGCTGTGTCCCACTGAAATGTACCTAATTTATGATGGCCATCTTCTGCAGCAGCGTTCAAAGGCCACTTTGAAACCTTTATTATGTAACCATCACAGAAAGTCAAAAGTTGCAGAAGCCGAAACTATGGTTGAGGAGCAGAAGAAGCTCAGCTTCTGATCAAGGGCCCCTATTTCCCTCCCTCTGACACTGCCCCACTCAAACATTCTCTAAGAACAAAAAAATGAAGGAAGGAAGGAAATCAAGGCATCTGGAGGCCAGGCTATTTAATTCATCCATAGGTAAAATCCCCTCTGCTGCTCTCTCCATAACATCACATCACTACACATCACACATCACATCAACATGACTCAGGCATTATATAAGACGCCCATGGAATGCTCCCCCTTTCTCTGAACTGGAGGAAATGAAAACAGCAGTGACCTCATGTGAGGGAATCATGGGCAAAGACAGGACTGACATCCACTGAGTCGAGCTGCCATGGGCTTAATGCACTCTTTGAGGAGGAAGAGGAGGAGAGGTGTGTGTTGCAGGGTGAGGGGAACATGGGCAACGCCAGGTCTGATGTCCATCGAGTGCAGCTGCCATGGGGTTAATGCACTCTTTGAAGAGGAGGAGGAGGAGGGGGGAAAGAGGAGAGGTGTGTGTTGCAGGGTGAGGGCTGCATGGTGGAGAGTAGACACAGCCCTTAACTCAGAGCGGACCTCATTAATATTGACAGGAGTGGCAGGAAGCAGGCTGTTCACATGATGGAAGGGAAGGAGCCCAGGCCACTGCCAATACACTGTGGCCAACCAGCTCAGCAAATGAAGCAATTTGGAATGTCTGTGTGTGTGTGTGTGTGTGTGTGTGTGTGAATGAGTGTGAGTGAGTGAGGGTGAAAGAGAGAGAGATAGAGATGGACAGAGAGAGAGACAGAGGGAGAGAGATTGCAAGACATTTGAGTCAAAGAACCTAGGACTGACTTGACTTTAAATGAGCAGTTCCCGTCTATGGAAAAAGTATAATAATGTCCACATGCATTTCCTTACGCGAAGACAGCTCTGGTAATGTGAAGGACGGGAGGAAGTTTTAGCTAAGGCTAGCTTAACAAGACGGATAATGTAACAGTGCCAGTGTGCCGACATCTCATTAATCTCCTTTCAGGAAAAGTCAATCCGTTCATTAAACAGCTAGAGGCTAAAGGATAAATAATTTGAGCTTTTTCGCCCTTGTTTATTCACAGGAGGGTTGATAACGCAGCCTCAGAGTTATTCTATAACAACTTAATGTACACCTTGGTGCATTTGCTTTACCTCTATTTTAACAACTTCACATACTATTCATTTGAATTCAAATAAATTCACATGTGTGAACTGACAAAAAATGTAAAAATAATGGAGTATCTCTTCACTAGATCTAGTAAAAATGGTCTTGGATAACCATGGTTAATTTTTCGGGTCAGTGAAGTACAATAGACCATGAAAGAGTTATAACTGATCTGTTATTGTAATTATGAGGTCTGATTAAGGGTTCACCATTAAGTAATTAATCCCAGAGGGCCTGCCACCCATTGCTTTACAGCAGACATCACAGAGAACTGCATAGTGATTTGCTTTACTTGTAGAGCAATGGCCTGAATGGTCTAGCACCCAAAACTCATTTTGACTTCTAACACCCTAGCTACAGTACACCTCTTTCCACAGACCCTGGGCTACATGGAAGTAGATAGAGAGCAATACTCTATATAAAAATACAGAGAAAAAAACTTTGTTATGTGTTGTATGCACCATTTATGGTTCCACACCAAACACACATAACAGTACTTTTACTTGTATTTTTAATGTTGTGTAGACATTAAAGAAGCATATCAGTTACTGTGTGTTTGACGGCTATGCTGTTAGCAACATTCAGGGTAAGCAGCCATCAATTTACAATTTCTGCTGTTCCTTGAGATATATTCAAAGATGTTCTCTCTCTCTCTCTCTCTCTCTCTCTCTCTCTCTCTCTCTCTCTCT